>CAWUFW010032647.1:0-13540 GCA_963921515.1 Calotriton arnoldi | reverse complement strand
GGCCGAAAGTCTGCATGAGGGGCACATTTGGTGTCCCTGCGCATCGTCCAGGTCAAACCAGTCCTGGGAGCCATTGGTTCCTACTCTGGCGTGAAACTGGACTATGGACATGGGAGTAACCTCCCCACTGTCCAGACCCTCCCCTGGGTCCCCATAAAGCCCCGGGAAGGTGTTGGATGTCGGGGCTACTCGTAAGCTCAGGAGGGGGGTCCGCAAGGCCCCCTTCCACTTTTATAAATAAAGTCGAGGGATGTGGTGGTACCGGGGCTCCAAGAGCCTTAGGAGGGCGCATTGTTTTAAAAAATGCCCCCGGGACCTGGTCCACCCAGGGGCTCTTTGCAAAATAAGCACGGGGGCCTGCGCTTGTATTTTTTTAGAATATTCACCGGAGTCACATATCCTCCGTGATTTTTGGTGACATTTAAAAAAAAGTCTTTTTTGCCCTGGCGGGGTCTCCCTGGAACCCCAGGACGAAGGCCAGGGGGCCATGGTATTCTTTTTTTGGGGGGGACTTGGCTGAAGTTGAGTCCCAAGATGGCTGCCAAAACTTCCTATTTTTTTTTAAAATAATTTAAAAACTGCTGAACAGATTTACACCAAATACAAAAAGCATTCTTTTTTGACCAAGAGCTAGCTTTCTGCCCAATTTGGTGTAATTCCGTCCAGCATTTCGGGCTGTAGTAGTGTTCAAAATCCCTATGGGAATTAACATGGGAAGCACACTTTTTTGACCCCCGGTTTAATGGATCGCCACGAAACTTTCCATGCACAACTTGAATCACCAGGGCACTTTTTTGGAACATTTAGTGAAGATTCGTCAAACTGCGCCAAAGATATAGGCAAGTCGAAAAACTCTTTTCCTATGGAAACTAGGTCCTAACTAGAACTACCTACTGGCGACCACCAGTAGGTAATATATATATATTTTTCAATTCAAAACAAAGGTGATCTGCACTCGCGGGGTACACGAAAGTTCTTTTTTATTAAGAACACACGAAAAGCAATAGACGTGTTTCGTCTATGTGCCTTCGTCAATGTCATCTTGCTCAGTTACCGGCATTGTTTTTAACAGATATGCATATACCAGTTCATTGGCTGACTGTCCTGGTTATACAATCTGTTATGTTCCCGGGTTAGGCCCATGTAGTGAAGCTGCTAATTTCTTACATTGTCGTCTTTTTCACAATAACATTGCTGCCATGAACTTTTGCACTTATTTGCATACACGACAATGTTGGTTTCGTTTCTCTGAAACTACTTTGTTTACACATCTAGTTTCGCACAACATTATTATGATGCCTTGAACATCATGTACAAGGCCTTGTTACGCACTATGTACAAATGTTGTTCTATCTTCATCCACGGGGCGACAGAGCTATCTACATACCATTAACATCGCTAATCTACAACGTACATCGCAACACTGCTTTATATTATAAATAATGAGAAACCCGATAAATTAGCACAGGAGGCACTTCAGCTGACACCGAGGGTCCCTGCATGCTGAGACTTCACCACGCAGTGGTCTGACATCTCGTGAGGGGTGTCCAGTTCGTGACCAAGATGGGGTCCTTCATTCGCTCCTGCTAGGTAATGGTGTTGGATCGTCCCTTGGGGGAATTCTTGGCTCCACACCTACACACACTCTAGGTACACTTAGAGGAGGGTTTGCATAGTAGAAGTACGTGGATTACTGCTATGTTTATATGCATGCACATATAGACTGCTTTAGTACCATGACAGAGCTGTCCCTAATATATACTCTTTTGGTGCTCGTAATCACTTTCATCTGCTTCTGTCTACTGATTATCGCAGCACATGTATTCTATACAAGAATAACGTGAATTCAATAAATATATTGAAAACATCCCACTGTGTATTCTGTATATTTCTCTGAGCACACGTAAGCAGAAGTGACTGAGCGAAAGGTTAGGATCTGTTTCCACGATCCCTGAGGGATCAGGGTTGACATGTTCAGCGGTTGCCAGAAACTATTTGCTCCCTGGTAAAATTAGGGGGGCTAATGGTGGCACTGTGAGCTAGCTGGTCTCTAGGCCAACATATCCTGTGGGGGTGCCCAGAATCAGTCTAGGCACCTCACCCAAAGTTTATGTTGTCCAACAATCACACAGGTCCTACGGATTGGTGCGAACTACACGACAAATCAACAACGGACTTTAGATGTTCTTGCAAATTGATGGCCATCTTTCTAATTCCCACAATGGCACTGTTTTACATCTTTCCCAAATTACATAAAAACAGATTTCCCCCACCAGGGCGACCCATTGTATTTGGGATTAATTCTGTCTTGGAACGATTGTCACAATTCTGTGACCGGTTTTTTAGACCTTTGGTGAAAAGGATGCCTTCATTCCTGAAGGACATCAAAGACGTCCTCTGTCTTCTTGATACCTTGAGTTTTGACTGCGGTTTGGATCTATTATTGACAATGGATATTGAGGCTTCATATACCTCTATACCATAGGAACAAACCCTCCTTGTTATTGATAATATTCTCAAGGACACTGTCATAAACACTATTACACCAATGCAGTTTGTGATGAATTGTACGACAATTATATGCGGTCGGGAGGGAAGCAGGCAACAGCCGGAGCAGTTTTCATTCTCAATGGCGATGATCTCTCCAGCCCCTCTCAGACCATGAAGCACATTGTTGCTCCATAATTAATACTACGTGATCAAAGTACTGTATGTATTAACTCTTGCCTGCTAGTATTTTGCAGCAATTTTTCCTATTCTTAGGTCACTTTGGAGTGGTACTAAACAGGGCTGGACCCTGTTTGTCCTGAAGAAGAGCACTGGGGTAGCTCGAAACTAGTTGACGTTCACTAGGGACCCCTGACTAATTAAAAACAGACACCCTAGCGACCAACCCCGTTTTTAATATATCGGCTAGGAGCCTGAATAAATTCTTTTTTGCCCACTAGCTAGGTATTTTTATTCTCACCCACTCCACCCCCATCACTGCACCACACATAGTCACTCACAAGTAGTGCTCCTACGTAGTGTCGCAAGTCGTAGCACGCCTCAGCCCGTAGCGGGTTGGGATGGCCCCTATGATGAAGCATGTCACCATGGGAAACCCTGGTGAGTGAGGGGACTCAAGAAAGGACATTTTTCCTTTACTAACTATTTTTTCTGAATCTTATATTAGTAAATTTAATTTTCTGAAAAAACTGGCTAGGTTTCCATAACCGAGATTTCGGTGTTTTGTAATTCTTGTACGACAACACCATCTACCATCAAGTAAAGTGCACTTCAATGGGAAGCCCATTTGTTCTGATCCTGGCCTGCTATATGTTCACCAATTTTAATGGGAGCACATCTACAGCAATACTAATCCATTCCTGGTGAACATTACATTATGGCACTGGTATTTTGGTGATGTCCTTATATTCTGGAGAGGTGACATGACATTGGTATGGAGTTTTCCAGATGGATCAACACAAAGGATCCCTACTTGCAGTTCACCCACACCACTGATAGGGATACAATCACATTCCTCAATCTTAACATCAAGATCATAGATGACAGAATAACTACAATGGTATACAGAAAATCCCACAGACAAAAATAGTCTCCTTTACTTTGATAGTTCTCATCCGAGGTCCATGAGAGAGAATTTACCTTTTGGTCAGTTTCTACACATTGGGCCTCATGAAGATCGCTGTGTGTTCAGCGGCCTTTGGTGAACCATTGGCGATAGATATATCTATATGTTCTATTCCAGATGCTCCCTCTATTCTTGTTGTCCTGATGAGACATGACTACCTTTCTGGCTTGAAACACTGTCAAAGCATTTAACAAACAAATGTCAACAAAAAGCAGCCTTCATAGGGCTAATGGACTTTCCTTTAAGAATCAATGTTGTTTCTTAAGAAATTCACATGTTTTTTTACTTAATATTTTCTGTGGTTCTTAGTTCACTGTTTTTGTAAAATTCAGAATGATATGATCAAAATGATTCCTGTTTATTACCCTTTTGAATGAACTTGATAAAAGACTATTATAATCATTATGGTGGTCTTAGACTTGAATGTATGGTGATAGCATCAGATGCAGCTGGTTATTCAATCATTTATATCCTTTATTGTTGTTCTGAATGATACCTATGAGTGCCATTGTTTAGGTTTTGCATTTACTCCCAGGCCTCATGGGGTTATAGGTACCTCTTGTAGCTGAGTATATGGTCAGGTATTGGGGGGCCATAGATGTAATAAAAAAGGGCTCTGTTAAACTGTAGTCTCAACTGGTGTTATAGACTTCTAGGAGATTTATACTGATTTGGAAACAAGCACTGACTGGTTTAAAATAGAGCTTGTCTAAGGATAATTTAACTTATAACATTTCTATGCACAAATTTCCTGTTTGAAGGGTTTTCATTGTGCATATATTTCAGCTTCTAAAGGTGCAACGTGGTGCTATGTGCCTTCTCCATAAGAAAGACCATATTATAGACTCACACCCATTTCTCTGCCACCTGTAACAGCATGACTCAACCATAAGGTTCTGTCTCTTCTGTATAAGAATTTACACACAATCTTCCATCTATACTGTCTGACAGGATCACTCCATGGTGCCCCACTCACACGCCTTAGTATTCCTCAGGTAATCTCATAGTCTATCAACGTTTCAAACAGCCATCCGTTGCATGAGGAATTATGTATTGCTTGTGGAGGATGGGGCAATTCTGGAGCACCTTCTCTATTCAACAGAAAAATTTGACTAACCAGACCCAGTTCAACAAAACTCTTAAATCTCTCCATTTTAGCGTTTGGCTACAGGCAGTTTTAGCTTTCTGTTGCAAGTGCTATTGCATTCAGTACAGGCACACAGCATATTGTGGATGGCTATTGATAGACCTGTCAGCCTTAGGGTGGTCGTCCCCGAAGCTTTTTGCCTTACTTCTCCATATTTTTCTGATCTCATTTGTGTTGGTTATAACACTCTGTGCACTTTACCATTGCTAATCAGTACTAAAATATGTGTGTTCACTCCTTAAAACACAATAAAATTGGCTTCTCCTCACTTGGCATTTTGAATCTACTTATATGTCCCTAATAGAGTACTGTTACATGTACCCAGGACCTGTAAATTAAATACTAGTAGTGTGCCCACAGCACTTGTTGTGCCACCCACTTAAGTAGCTTTACAAACTTGTCCCAAGCCTGCCGTTGCAGCCTGTGTGTGCAATTTTAAACTGCCAGTTTGACCTGGCAAAATCAACCTTTTGCCAGGCTTAAACCTTGCATTTTAATCATATAAGTCACCCCTAGGTAATCCTTAACAGCCGACAGGGCAGGGTGCAGTGTACTTAAAAAGTTGGACATGTACCTTTGAGCTTTACATGTTCTGATAGTGAAAAACTCTTAAATTTGTTTTTCACTATTGCAAGACCTATGTCTTCCATAGGATAACATTGGGGTTACCATATTACATTTAATAAAGATAAAAACCAAATGGGAACTGGTAAGCAGGTCATGTTTGGTGTCTTGAAATAGTAATGAAAACATCTCTGTTATGGTAAAGTCTGATTTTGAGTTACAATTTTGAAAATGTCACTTTTAGAAAGTTGGCATTTTCCTGCCTTTGCCTTTTTGTGCCTGCTGCCTGTCTCCGGGTCACATGAGTAGGTGTAGTTGGCAGTTGTCTTTGTGTATTTCTCCTAGACAGCCACAGACAATAGAGAGCCTAGGTGTGCCTGGATGGGGCATCGCTGGGAGAATGGGGGGACAGGGCAGCCCCAGTAACACTTACTCCTGAATAGGCCGTGCCCTGCCTTCACATAAAGACTGTATACCCCTTTTAGTTAGTCTGGATCCAGGGCAGGGTAGGCAGGGAACTTGAGCACTCCAAAGGGAATCTTCTAGAAGTTTCTCCCACTTCAAAGCAGCCACCAAGTAAAAATATGGGAATTCAGACACCAACTCTTCAGTACAATTCTGGACATGTGGAAGACTCTGACAGGAAGAAGGACTGCTGTGCTGCCGAAAGGACTGACACTCTGATAGACTGCTACCCTGAAGGACTGCTGCCCTGCTGCGCTGACCTGCTGCCCTCTTACCTGAGTGAGAAGTACTAGACCTGCAACCTGTACCCAGGACCATCAGAGTGACTCTTGTAACCAGTAGCTGGACTCTGCAACTGTCAGTCCTACCCTGCCAAGTGGTGCCGCCCCAGTCCTGGACCCTTGGAAGGGGGACTGAAAGTGCTCTACCAGCCCATCTGAGGACCGGACATATCTCCTCTGCTGGGCAGCAAACCCGCAAGCAGAATGGATGTCTCACCTCTACTGCGTGAACATTCCTTGCGCAAGGACTTTGTATCACCCCTGCAGCCTCATCTGAACTGCTGCTGCATGTCACATCCCCAGTGCAGGCCCTCTTATCCTAAACCCCTCATCGACAGCACCCTTAATGATGATGCAGAACTCCGCTTCGCCATCCCCACAACTTCTTCAGAACCAGCTTGTGCACGACGCATTCTTGATGCAGGACTTCACATTGCAAGCCCCCTTGTCGACGACCTCCTCGAACATGAGGCAGGACCTCGCATCACAGCCTCTCTGCTCCTCATAACTAACACTGCACAAGTCATCTCCTTGGCTGCTCAATGCATCCTTGACGCAGTACCTTGCAATGCACCTCAACCAGGATTTACGGTACTCTTGTTCAGTGAGTCTAACTGGGTCCCTGCAGCCGACCCATGTTTCATCGCAGTTGGCCTGAACTTGTGACCATACCTGCAGTAATGGAGTTTGAGCTGGCCAAGCTGGGAAGTTGCATTGTAGTTGAGCTCAAACAGTTTTGTAAGAAGAGGGGACTGCAAATGAAGAAGGGCACCCAAAGAAGTTGAAGCTTCAGAAAGCTCTGACGGTCTGGATGGAGGTCCTCCAGTTACAGGCAGCAACAGAAGATGGAAATGAGGAGGATGATGTGGAGGAGACAGAGCAGAGCCTGGATACCAGCCCTGAGATGCAGCCTTCAAGGGAGACTCATCTCCTGAATTGGAACTGCCTGCGAGAGCAGGAAGCAGTATATCGTTGCATGGCCTGTCAGCAGAGGAACTGGCAGACAAGAAGTCAAAGAGGTAGTTTTGGCTGCTGATGGTCAAGCCAAAAATGAAGAAAGAACTTCTGCATGAGGAAAGAAACTGGCCATGGAGGAAAGGAGAATGGCCTATGAGTGTAGTCTCAGAGAGCTGGAATTTAAGGCAAAGCAACAAGATTGCAGCAGCAATGGTGGCAGCACATGCACAGTGTCTGAAGAAGACAACAAGGTCCACATCACTAAAGACCAGGTGTCCAATTATGTGGTGGGAGTTGACACAGATAAACTGTTTTCTGCTTACGAGGTGGCCCTGAGGTGACACAAGATCCCAGAGGAGCACTGGTTTGTGGATACATATGCCTAAAGTGGGAAGGGACACACCTTACACTAGAAGTAAAGGACCAAGCCATACTTGTTGCCAACTTTGGGCTGACCCCTGAGAAATACCATCAGAAGTTCGGGGACAGCCACAAGCTCCAAAATCAATCTTGGGTGCACTTCTTAGATTATACCAGCAAGACATGGAGGAACTGGGTGAGGGGCAGCAACGTTACTGATTATAAGGGCTGTACAACTTGATTCTGAGGGAGCGCCAGCTAAAGTTTAGTTTTACAGAGTTTCGCCAGCACTTACTGGACAGAAAGCTGACTGACCCCAGGAAGCTTGGTGAGGGGGCGGATCTCTGGGCCAGTACAAGAGTGCAAAAAGACATTGCGGGGGAGGACTCCCAAAAGGGTGGGCAGGAGTCCCACCAGAGGAAAATGGGAGAGAAAAAAACATACAAATAAGGAGTCCTCAAAAGGCCCCCAAAATAATTCCCAAGGGAGCAGCAGTAACCAGTCCCAATCTGAGCCAACAAAGTCTGACTGCTCTCTCCCAAGCTACCAGAGAGTTGAGCACATGTTAATTTGGAGTTTGCTTGTGACTCCATCCTGACAAGGATTGTGGTTGCCGCTTGTGTAGGGTTTCACCACCTTCAATGACTAACCCAATTTTCTACAGCTACACATGTCACAATTAGTTCCTTCAGTCATTTCCAATTTCACAATCTCACATGCCTGTAACAATTATGCCCCCTTAAGCCTACTTTAGTCTATTACAAGCATACATTGGGTGATTAGATGGTGATTAGATGGTAAGGTGGCAATTAGATCCAAGAAGTAACTCAATCTGGTTAGGTCCATGATGCATGCTTCAATAATTTCAATACTCAGTTATCCAGCACCTCATCCACAGGAGGCTAGAACAGAGATGTCTAAACACTGCAGGTTTGATAACCTAGTTCAGGAAATATTCATACATGTTTCCATCAATTCCTTTTGCGAGCTATGTCCATTACATGTTGGGAATATCAAGGCTACCACAAGGATGAAAATTGAGCGAGGCATGTATGCCACCCAGAGCTGTTGTTGATGTAAATATAACCACATAGATTCAGCTATCACCAAGGAAGGATATTCTCCTGGTAATTAGGTGGCAAGTGGCAGGATTTTGGGCCTAACCCTCAAACATTGACTTTTATTTTTTACTGTATGACAATTTAAATCTGATTGTCTTTTGCTCAATGCATATATCCTCTGTATGGAACTTGTATCTGAAAACTTTTATATAACTGTATTTGTTGTAAAGCCTATATCTTTATTTATTCTTTATGTTTATAGCCTGTGCACATAACTACTATTGGTACAAAGAAAATTTTGAAAACAATACATACTAAATAAATATGTTTTTTCAAACAAATGTTTTGTTTTTATTCTGTTTGGAAAGTAAGCAATACAATTAATAAACATGACAATGCTGGTATCTGTTTTGTTTCAGATGGACAACCTAAAGTTTTCTAAGGAATCATGTAAGTATTTTCACTATGCTCTCTTCATCTGGACTCACATATTATTTTGTGGGGCTATGTTTGTGCTTGATTAGTGGTTGAGTTATTTCCGTAGGCAGGAGAACGAGGAGGGCAAAGCATATATGAAATTCCTAATACAGAGTGGACTCCTCACTACTCTGCCCGAGGGGTTGTGAAATATCTTCTGAGCGGTCCCTCCCACCTAGCTTATTCCAGCTGATGGTCCTATGAATTGCATGTCATGTGCAGCCCCTCCTCAAATGAGGACATTCATAGACAAGTTGCATTGGTACCACCACCCAAATGTCAGCCTATTAAATGCTGGAATACTTTTTAACGGTGTTCATGCTGTGCCAACACCAAGCATTTAATTTAGTGTACTCAGTTGAAGTGTGCAAAGGAGCATATATCTTCCTCCCAATCTGCTCCACTCTGCCCTTGCCAGCCAGTGATGGTTGACATTCTCTACCACCAAGGGTGTCTTCCAACTAACAGATTTATTTTCAGTTTTTCATTCTGAATACGGTTTTTATTGCATTTGCTGGATTTTATGTTAGTTTTTTTCTCATGCCCAGCTATGAATTTCCCCTAATGTTTTGTGATGTCTTTTTAGCTAATTTTTAGAGATGATTTTATCAAAGCTTAATTTCTTCAGCTTGTTAATTATTTAATATTGTAACGATGGGAATGATGGTCCTCTGTTATATTCTCTTAGACTCCCTCGCTTTCTCGCCATCCTGTCTCATCTGGGCTGCTTGAGCAGCTGGTTTGTGTCTTTCTGTTCTGCTCCAACCTCTTAGAATTCGAAAGTCCTCCTGTTCCTTTCCCATATCCTTCATGTGGGTTTTGAGGGTAGGCAGTTTACGTTCAGAAACCCTAGAGATGGAGATACAGCATTGGTATAAACACAGGAGGGGAATTACCCTAATGTGGGAGAAGGAAAATGCAGATGAGTGAGCAGAAGAGGAGGGTGTGGCACCTCGAAGTCATAGTTGGAATGTTGTCTGACATAAACATCATGTTCTAAATATTGTTTCCACAAATATTGTCCCATTGCAGTTAATATTTCTGACTATGATATTCCGGCATGCTGCAAGGGATGACAGACAGAGAGGTAGACAGATCTCATGCCACCCAGAGCTGTTGTTGATGTAAATATAACCACATACATTCAGCTATCACCAAGGAAGGATATTCTCCTGGTAATTAGGTGGCAAGTGGCAGGATTTTGGGCCTAACCCTCAAACATTGACTTTTATTTTTTACTGTATGACAATTTAAATCTGATTGTCTTTTGCTCAATGCATATATCCTCTGTATGGAACTTGTATCTGAAAACTTTTATATAACTGTATTTGTTGTAAAGCCTATATCTTTATTTATTCTTTATGTTTATAGCCTGTGCACATAACTACTATTGGTACAAAGAAAATTTTGAAAACAATACATACTAAATAAATATGTTTTTCAAACAAATGTTTTGTTTTTATTCTGTTTGGAAAGTAAGCAATACAATAAATAAACATGACAATGCTGGTATCTGTTTTGTTTCAGATGGACAACCTAAAGTTTTCTAAGGAATCATGTAAGTATTTTCACTATGCTCTCTTCAAAGAACCTGGAAAGTGAAGCAAAGAGATAGGAAATGTTGGGTGGGGAAGGAAAGAGGCATGAGGTGGAATGCGGACCACGCAACCTATATGGCAATCAAGGAGTCTGGTAGCGAAGGCTCCTAAGAGAATCTCTAGGCATCTGCATTTTTTTCCACAAATTTGACACTATACATGCCATCTTTGCACTCTGTAAATCATCTTTGACAAATACATTTGTCAGTTGTATAATAATTAATTTTGCTTGTTCGACAGCCCTACACAAGGGTGTGAAAATAGCTAAACGGCCACCTACATTCCTTTTCATGCTCACCACATAATGATTTTCACAAGACTCAAATGTTGTTTGCTCCTCCTCAACTTACATTCACCAATCATGCAATGTCTGCTTTTGTTTTCTTTAGATGAGGAAATTGCCAGAGAACGGTATGGAGATCTTTTAATACATTTGTCTAAACTATAAGTTTTCTTAGGATTATGGAAATTAGCAATGAAAAAATAAAGTGAAATACACAAAGTCTAATCATTATAATATTCAACACACCCCACAGCTTTAATACAGTCCCTCATACTCATGATTATTTATGATGCATTTTCACCCCAGAATCTAGGCATAACTATACATTTAGGCTATCCAAACTTTCAAAGAGAAGCTCGCACCTTTTAGCTTTTATGAATTCAAGCAAAGGTTCACGATATTGTTATACAATAGGGCAGTGGAGCTTTTATCGTGTCTATTGCAGTGAAGGACAGCAACTCATACAGCTGTAGCCATAAGTGTGAGCTGTCCATCTTTGATCACCTGTAGTTAAGAGAATTATATTTATTTCAGGAGCTTTTTTCAAAGTTGTAAACGTCACCGGTGTGGACGTGCAATCATGAGAGAGTCATACAAGTGGGAAATGCAGATGCCGCAGTCTTAAAAAGCCATAACCACATGGGTTTCCCCAAAAAACCATTGCAAGCTTTCAACACTGACCTCATTTCCGAACTTACACCTACTAAAGAACGCTTAATGTGTGTAGGTAGAATGGGCCCCAAAACACCAATTTTTTCAGATCATGTAGGGAAAGGTATTTCTCCACACGTAAAGAGGATGCTTTAAGTGAGAACAAAAAGAGGAAAATCAAAAATACTCATTTTTTTAAAAACAAATCCTTTAAAGTGTCTCATTAATGTAACTTTTAGTGCTTGGTTGAAAAATTAGGTGCTGGAAAGGGGATATACCTGGAAAAGTATGAAAATCATACACCGAGGTATGTCTAACTGTGAGACTTCCTCTTATTTGAGAATAAGTTCCAGCACCACCTTTAGGTTATGAAATTATACACTGAATTTAGTCTGCTTCATTGAAGCAAAACAATGCGTGTTCCTCATTGTAAAAAATTACCATAGTTTGATACTAAATGACACGCGGTTGCTTTTATTTTGAAATTGTCATCTTCTTTTGATAGACACAATCTAAAATTACACTATTGTACTATGATTTTGTAGCAATCATCTTATTTCAAGTTGTATGTTTTATAATAAATTTCACGCTTGCACTTTTTCAATATGGAATTATTCTTATTTACTCTACTATTGTGTTCATTAAAAAACATTTCAAAGTAAAATTACTCTTATGTGATGTTATTTTCTAGGTGCCATCTTCTTTAGCTAAAGGTACCATTAGTGAATGTGAATTTACTTTAGTTTGCTTTCATTTACATTTTCATAAGACTAGTTCACCAATTAAAATTTCACTCATTCAATGTAACTTTCTGGTCAAATCTTAAGAAAGTTATGGTTGAAATGCTTGAAATTACACTCAGTTTCAGTTATATTCTAATCACTGGTTTTATTTATTTTCTAATCACCGTATTGCTTTGATACTTTTTGTTTATGACTGACTGTGATGTGTGGGTTTACAGGTCACTCAGTGCAGTTTTAGCTCAATTGTTTGCTGTACACTATAGAAGTCGCTCATAAGCTTGTAACAGAGAATTATTATCATTATTAACATTAATTTGATCAAAAGTTTGGGGATTGTCATGTTATCCATGTCAAATAAAAAACACTCTCTCACTCCACTAGAAGTGTGGAACATATTAACTAACAAATGCACAGAACTTAGGGTATGATTTATATATAGGCGGGCGACCCATTTCTCCATCAGGGAGATAGAGTAAATTACTCTGTCGCCCTGACGGATGTGCCACCTGCCTAATTTAGAAAGGAACGCTAAGCTGGCAGTCATTTCTAAAGCATTGGCAGGGACCACCGTCAGGGAAACATCCATTACAACGCAGTCATTACAACGTCCTACCTTTACAGCACAACTGTTACAACACAACTGCCATTACATCGCATGCCAATACGATGCATGTCATTACAACGAATGTCACAACAACGCATGCCATTACAACGCATACCATTACAACGCATGCCATTACAACGCATTATAAGGTAAGTAATGGAGATTCTTTTAGTATTAGGGTGGGTATGGGTTTTGGGGTACATGAGAATAGTAATCTTTACCCCTACACTATCCAACACTTTCCCTACTGTTGCACTAACTGTAGTGGGAATAGTAATTTTTACCCTTACACTATCCAACACTTACCCTACTGTTGCACTCACTGGAGTGGGAATAGTAATTTTTACCCCTACACTATCCAACACTTACGCTACTGTTGCCCTAAAAGTATTATGCATTGTAATGGTATACGTTGTAATGGTATGCGTTGTACGGGAATGCGTTGTGATGGTAGGTTTGAAAAATGCGTTGTAATGGCATACGTTGTAAAATCATGCAATGTAATGGTAGTTGCGATGTAAAGACTGCGTTGTAAAAGCACGCGTTGTAATTGCATGCGTTGTAACGTCATATATTCCCACCGTCACAGTGGTGCACTTCAGTGCTGTTTAAAGTTTGGTGCAGAGCTCTGTCAACATGACGCAGACCCTTGCAACAAACTGTTTTCTTTTTTATTTTGAAAAAGAAAATCTCGAAACAGAATTTTCTTCTTGAA
>CAWUFW010032646.1:0-13541 GCA_963921515.1 Calotriton arnoldi | reverse complement strand
CGCGCAGCGGGAGCACCGACGGAGCGCCGAAGGTGCGCCAAAGGCAAGCCCGTCTGCGCCCGTCCGCGCCTGGCCCGCGCCCAGCGCCAGGACCCCTGGATCCCACCGATGCAACACTACTCGACGGACCTACGACGCCGCCACCCTCACCGCACTCAATGCCGGCCGGAACCCTGCCTGCTACCGAGCCTCACCGAGACGCACCCACGGACCCTTCACCTGCCAAGCCTGCCGATTCACCTGCCCCCGGACGTGCACCACCTCCGCCAAGTCGAGCACCAGCAGCAACCACCTGAAATGCATCCTGTTGAACACCCGCTCCGTCCACAGGCACGCCGTGGAACTCTGGGACCTGCTCGACGCAACAGCACCGGACGTCGCCTTCCTCACCGAAACCTGGATGAACGCCTCCTCAGCGCCCGACATCGCCATAGCCATCCCGGACGGATACAAGATCACCCGGAAGGACCGCGTCAACCAGACGGGAGGAGGCATCGCCATCGTACACAAGAACACCATCCGCATCTCGACTAACTCCGACGAGACCTTCACCGCCGCCGAACACCTACACTTCCAGATACACACTGACCCCAAGACCACCCTCCGAGGCACCCTCATCTACAGACCCCCGGGACCACGCACACTATTCAGCGAAGACATCGCAGACTTCATCAGCCCGCACGCCATGCCCTCCGCCGACTACATCCTCCTAGGGGACCTCAACTTCCACCTGGAGAACAACAACGACAGAAACACCACCGCCCTGCTGGACAACCTCGCCAACCTCGGACTCAAGCAACTGGTGAACACGCCCACCCACTACGCCGGCCACACGCTTGACCCCGTCTTCTCTTCCAGCAAGCACATCTCCTTCAGCCACGCCACCGGACTCCACTGGACCGACCACAGCTGCGTCCACTTCAGCTTCAGAAAGACTGCGACCCACCACCACCCGCAACAGGCTCCCCGCCGGAGCTGGAGCAAGATCACCGCCGAGCAGCTCACCGCCTCCCTCAGCCAGAACACACCCACCAACACAATGGACCCAAACGAAGCAGCCAGCAACCTCGCCAAGTGGCTGACCGCCTGCGCCGACGACCTCGCACCACTAAAAACCCTCCCAGCAGACCCGGAAGCAAGAAAACCCCTTGGTTCACCAACGAACTCAAGGAATCCAAGAAGAACTGCCGCACTCTCGAGAAAGCCTGGCGACTCGACCAGACCACAGACAACAGGACCGCCCTCAAGCACGCCACCCGCAAACACCACCAGCTGATCCGTGCCACCAAGAAGTCGGCACTCAAAGAACGACTGGACAACAACGCCCACGACAGCAAGGAACTTTTCAGCATCGTCAAAGAGTTCTCCAACCCCAGCGCCGGAAACAACGACATCACCCCTCGCAAGACCTCTGCAACTCACTCGCCGCGTTCTTCCACCGCAAGATCACCGACATACATAACAGCTTCGACGCACAGACCACGCACCCTACCGCCGAACCAACGCCCGCCACCACCACCCTCTGCAACTGGACCCCGATCAACACCGAAGACACCACCCGCACGATGAACTCCATCCACTCCGGATCACCAACCGACCCCTGCCCACACCACGTCTTCAACAAAGCCGACGCCACCATCGCACCCCATCTCCGGGACATCATCAACTCCTCCTTCCACACCGCCACCTTCCCGGAGAGCTGGAAGCACGCCGAGCTTACCGCCCTCCTGAAGAAACCAACGGCGGACCCCACCGACCTCAAGAACTACCCTCCCATCTCGCTCCTTCCGTTTCCGGCCAAAGTCATCGAGAAGACTGTCAACAGACAGCTTGCCGCCTTCCTCGAGACGAATGGATCCCTCGACCCCTCGCAGTCCGGGTTTCGGGCCAACCACAGCACCGAGACCGCCCTTATCGCAGCCACCGACGACATCAGAACCCTAACCGACAACGGGGAAACAGCAGCCCTCATCCTCTTGGACCTCTCCGCGGCGTTCGACACCGTCTGCCACCGCACCCTAGTGAAGCGCCTCAGCAACATCGGAATCCGAGAGAAAGCACTGGAATGGATCATCTCGTTCCTCGCCGGAAGAACCCAGAGAGTCCGCCTCCCCCGTTCAGATCCGAGGCCACCGAAGTCATCTGCGGCGTTCCACAAGGATCTTCACTCAGTCCAACCCTCTTCAACGTCTACATGAGCCCCCTCGCAGCCATCGCACGCCAACACAACCTCAACATCATCTCCTACGCCGACGACACCCAGCTGATCCTCTCCCTCACCAACGACCCCACCACCGCCAGAGCCAACCTACACGACGGGATGAGAGACGTCGCCGACTGGATGAGGAACAGCCGCCTTAAACTGAACTCAGACAAGACGGAAGTCCTCATCCTGGGCTCATCACCCTCCGCCTGGGACGACTCTTGGTGGCCCCCGGCCCTGGGCACCGCGCCCAAGCCAACGGACCACGCACGCAACCTGGGCTTCATCCTGGACTCCTCCCTGTCGATGACCAGACAAGTCAACGCCGTCTCATCTTCGTGCTTCAACACCCTGCGCATGCTCCGCAAGATCTTCAGATGGATCCCCACTGAAACCAGGAAGACCGTCACCCAGGCACTCGTCACCAGCCGACTGGACTATGGGAACACCCTCTACGCCGGAACCACAGCCAAACTTCCAAAAGACTCCAGCGCATCCAGAACGCCTCCGCACGACTCATCCTGGACATCCCCCGACACAGCCACATCACCGGACACCTGAAAGACCTGCACTGGCTCCCCGTCAGCAAGAGAATCACGTTCAGACTCCTCACCCACGCACACAAGGCCCTCCACGACCTGGGCCCCAAGTACCTCAACGACCGCATGACCTTCTACACGCCCACCCGCCAGCTACGATCAACCAGCCACGCCCTCGCCACCGTACCACGCATCCGCAGAGCCACCACCGGAGGAAGATCCTTCTCCTACCTGGCAGCCAAGACCTGGAACTCCCTCCCCACTCACCTTCGGCGAACCCAGGACCATCTCTCCTTCAGGAAGCAGCTCAAGACCTGGCTGTTCGAGCAGTAACTTACCCCCTCCCCCAGTGCCTTGAGACCCTCCCGGGTGAGTAGCGCGCTCTATAAATGCCGTGATTGATTGATTGATAGGGGGTCGTGCTGGGGGTAGTGTTTTAGGGTTTAGGGTAGTGCAGTGGTGTTTGGGTAGTGTAGGGGGTCGTGCTGGGGGTAGTGTTTTAGGGTTTAGGGTAGTGCAGTGGTGTTTGTGTAGTGTAGGGGGTAGTGTTTTAGGGTTTAGGGTAGTGCAGTAGTGTTTGTGTAGTGTAGGGGGTGGTGCTGGGGGTAGTGTTAAGGGGTTTAGGGAAGTGCAGTGGTATTTGTGTAGTGTAGGGGATCATGCTGGGGTAGTGTTTTAGGGTTTAGGGTAGTGCAGTGGTGTTTGGGTAGTGTAGGGGTCGTGCTGGGGGTAGTGTTTTAGGGTTTAGGGTAGTGCAGAGGTGTTTGGGTAGTGTAGGGGGTCATGCAGGGGTAGTGTTTTAGGGTTTAGGGTAGTGCAGTGGTGTTGTAGTAGTGTAGGGGGTCGTGCTGGGGGTAGTGTTTATGGTAGTGCAGTGGTGTTTGGGTAGTGTAGGGGGTCGTGCTGAGGGTAGATTTAGGGTTTAGGGTAGTGCAGTGGTGTTTGGGTAGTGTAGGGGGTCGGGCTGGGGGTAGATGTAGGGTTTAGGGTAGTGCAGTGGTGTTTGGGTAGTGTAGGGGGTCATGCTGGGGATAGATTTAGGGTTTAGGGTAGTGCAGTGGTGTTTGGGTAGTGTAGGGAGTCGTGCTGGGGGAGTGTTTTAGGGTTTAGGGTAGTGCAGTGGTGTTTGGGTAGTATAGGGGGTCGTGCTGGGGGTAGTGTTTTAGGGTTTAGGTAAGTGCAGTGGTGTTTGGGTAGTGTAGGGGTCGTGCTGGGGGTAGTGGTTTAGGGTTTAGGGTAGTGCAATGGTGTTTGGGTAGTGTAGGGGGTACTGCTGGGGGTAGTGTTTTAGGGTTTAGGGTAGTGCAGTGGTGTTTGGGTAGTGTAGGGGGTCATGCTGTGGGTAGTGTTATAGGGTTTAGGGTAGTGCAGTGGTGTTTGTGTAGTGTAGAGGGTAGTGTTTTAGGGTTTAGGGTAGTGCAGCGGTGTTTGTGTAGTGTAGGGGGTCATGTTTTAGGGTTTAGGGTAGTGCAGTGGTCTTTGGGTAGTGTAGGGGTCATGTTTTAGGGTTTAGGATAGTGCAGTGGACTTTGGGTAATGTAGGGGGTCGTGCTGGGGGTAGTGTTTAAGGGTTTAGGGTAGTGCAGCGGTGTTTGTGTAGTGTAGGGGGTCATGTGTTTTAGGGTGTAGGGTAGTGCAGTGGTCTTTGGGTAGTGTAGGGGGTTGTGAGGGGTCGTCTTTTAGGGTTTAGGTTAGTGCAGTGAACTTTGGGTAGTGTAGGGGGTCGTGTGGGGGGTCGTGTTTTAGGGTTTGGGGCAGTGCATTGGTGTTTGGGTAGTGTAGGGGGACATGTTTTAGGGTGTAGGGTAGTGCAGTGGTCTTTGGGTAGTGTAGGGGGTCGTGAGGGGGTCGTCTTTTAGGGTTTAGGTTAGTGCAGTGAACTTTGGGTAGTGTAGGGGGTCGTGCGGGGGTCGTGTTTTAGGGTTTAGGGCAGTGCATTGGTGTTTGGGCAGTGTAGGGGGTTGTGCGGGGGGTAGTGTTTTAGGGTTTAGGGCAGTGCATTGGTGTTCGGGTAGTGTAGGGGGTCGTGCTGGGGGTGGTGTTTTAAGGTTTAGGGCAGTGCAGTGGTGTTCGGGCAGTGTAGGGGGTCGTGCTGGCGGTGGTGTTTCAGGGTTTAGGGCAGTGGTGTTCGGGCAGTGAAGGGGGTCGTGCTGGGGGTGGTGTTTCAGGGTTTAGGGCAGTGCAGTGGTGTTCGGGCAGTGTAGGGGGTCGTGCTGGGGGTGGTGTTTCAGGGTTTAGGGCAGTGCAGTGGTGTTCGGGCAGTGTAGGGGGTCATGCTGGGGGTGGTGTTTCAGGGTTTAGGGCAGTGCAGTGGTGTTTGGGCAGTGTAGGGGGTTGTGCTGGGGGTGGTGTTTCAGGATTTAGGGCAGTGCAGTGGTGTTCGGGCAGTGTAGGGGTTCATGCTGGGGCTAGTGTTTCAGGGTTTAGGGCAGTGCAGTGGTGTTCGGGCAGTGTAGGGGGTCGTGCGGGGGCTGGTGTTTCAGGGTTTAGGGCAGTGCAGTGGTGTTCGGGCAGTGTAGGGGGTTGTGCGGGGGCTGGTGTGTCAGGGTTTGAGCAGTGCAGTGGTTTTTGGGCAGTGTAGGGCATCATGCTGGTGCTGGTGTTTCAGGGTTTAGGGCAGTGCAGTGGTGTTCGGGCAGTGTAGGGGGTCATGCTGGGGCTGGTGTTTCAGGGTTTAGGGCAGTGCAGTGGTGTTCGGGCAGTGTAGGCGGTCATGCTGGAGCTGGTGTTTCAGGGTTTAGGGCAGTGCAGTGGTGTTCGGGCAGTATAGGGGGTTGTGCTGAGGCTGGTGTTTCAGGGTTTAGGGCAGTGCAGTGGTGTTCGGGCAGAGTAGGGGGTCGTGCTGGGGCTGTTGTTTAGGGTTTAGGGCAGTGCGGTGGTGTTCGGGCAGTATAGGGGCTTGTGCTGGGGCTGGTGTTTCAGGGTTTAGGGCAGTGCAGTGGTGTTCGGGCAGTGTAGGGGGTCATGCTTGGGGTGGTGTTTTTAGGGTTTAGGGCAGGGCAGTGGTGCTCAGGCAGTGTAGGGGGTCATGCAGGGGGTGGTGTTTCAGGGTTTAGGGCAGGGCAGTGTTGTTCGGGCAGTGTAGGGGGTCTTGCTGGGGGTGGAGTTTCAGGGTTTAGGGCAGTGGTGTTCGGGCAGTGTAGGGGGTCTTGCTGGGGCTGGTGTTTCAGGGTTTAGGGCAGTGCAGTGGTGTTCGGGCAGTGTAGGGGTTCTTGCTGGGGCTGGTGTTTCAGGGTTTCGGGCAGTGCAGTGGTGTTTGGGCAGTGTACCGGGTCAGGCTGGGGCTGGTGTTTCAGGGTTTAGGGCAGTGCAGTGGTGTTCAGGCAGTGTAGGAGGTTGTGCTGGGGCTGGTGTTTCAGGGTTTAGGGCAGAGCAGTGGTGTTCTGGCAGTGTAGGGGGTCGTGCTGGGGGCGGTGTTTCAGGGTTTAGGGCAGTGCAGTGGTGTTTGGGCTGTGTAGGGGGTCGTGCTGGGGCTGGTGTTTCATGGTTTAGGGCAGTGGTGTTCGGGCAGTGTAGGTGGTCGTGCTGGGGGTGATGTTTCAGGGTTTAGGGCATTGCAGTGGGGTTCAGGCAGTGTAGGGGGTCCTGCTGGGGCTGGTGTTTCAGGGTTTAGGGCAGTGCAGTGTTGTTTGGGTAGTGTAGGGGGTACTGCTGGGGGTAGTGTTTTAGGGTTTAGGGTAGTGCAGTGGTGTTTGGGTAGTGTAGGGGGTACTGCTGGGGGTAGTGTTTTAGGGTTTAGGGTAGTGCAGTGGTGTTTGGGAAGTGTAGGGGGTCTTGCTGGGGGTAGTGTTTTAGGGTTTAGGGTAGTGCAGTGGTGTTTGTGTAGTGTAGGGGGTAGTGTTTTAGGGTTTAGGGTAGTGCAGTAGTGTTTGTGTAGTGTAGGGCGTTGTGCTGGGGGTAGTGTTAAGGGGTTTAGGGAAGTGCAGTGGTGTTTGTGTAGTATAGGGGGTCATGCTGGGGGTAGTGTTTTAGGGTTTAGGGTAGTGCAGTGGTGTTTGGGTAGTGTAGGGGTCGTGCTGGGGGTAGTGTTTTAGGGTTTAGGGTAGTGCAGAGGTGTTTGGGTAGTGGAGGGGGTCATGCTGGGGTAGTGTTTTAGGGTTTAGGGTATTGCAGTGGTGTTGTAGTAGTGTAGGGGGTCGTGCTGGGGGTAGTGTTTTAGTGTTTAGGGTAGTGCAGTGGTGTTTGGGTAGTGTAGGGGGTCGTGCTGAGGGTAGATTTAGGGTTTAGGGTAGTGCAGTGGTGTTTGGGTAGTGTAGGGGGTCGTGCTGGGGGTAGATTTAGGGTTTAGGGTAGTGCAGTGGTGTTTGGGTAGTGTAGGGGGTCATGCTGGGGATAGATTTAGGGTTTAGGGTAGTGCAGTGGTGTTTGGGTAGTGTAGGGAGTCGTGCTGGGGGTAGTGTTTTAGGGTTTAGGGTAGTGCAGTGGTGTTTGGGTAGTGTAGGGGGTCGTGCTGGGGGTAGTGTTTTAGGGTTTAGGGTAGTGCAGTGGTGTTTGGGTAGTGTAGGGGGTCGTGCTGGGGGTAGTGGTTTAGGGTTTAGGGTAGTGCAGTGGTGTTTGGGTAGTGTAGGGGGTACTGCTGGGGGTAGTGTTTTAGGGTTTAGGGTAGTGCAGTGGTGTTTGGGTAGTGTAGGGGGTCATGCTGGGGGTAGTGTTTTAGGGTTTAGGGTAGTGCAGTGGTGTTTGTGTAGTGTAGGGGTGTAGTGTTTTAGGGTTTAGGGTAGTGCAGCGGTGTTTGTGTAGTGTAGGGGGTCAGTGTTTTAGGGTTTAGGGTAGTGCAGTGGTCTTTGGGTAGTGTAGGGGTCATGTTTTAGGGTTTAGGATAGTGCAGTGGTACTTTGTGTAATGTAGGGGGTCGTGCTGGGGGTAGTGTTTAAGGGTTTAGGGTAGTGCAGCGGTGTTTGTGTAGTGTAGGGGGTCATGTTTTAGGGTGTAGGGTAGTGCAGTGGTCTTTGGGTAGTGTAGGGGGTCGTGAGGGGGGTCGTCTTTTAGGGTTTAGGTTAGTGCAGTGAACTTTGGGTAGTGTAGGGGGTCGTGCGGGGGGTCGTGTTTTAGGGTTTGGGGCAGTGCATTGGTGTTTGGGTAGTGTAGGGGGTTGTGCGGGGGGTAGTGTTTTAGGGTTTAGGGCAGTGCATTGGTGTTCGGGTAGTGTAGGGGGTCGTGCTGGGGGTGGTGTTTTAGGGTTTAGGGCAGTGCAGTGGTGTTCGGGCAGTGTAGGGGGTCGTGCTGGCGGTGGTGTTTCAGGGTTTAGGGCAGTGGTGTTCGGGCAGTGAAGGGGGTCGTGCTGGGGGTGGTGTTTCAGGGTTTAGGGCAGTGCAGTGGTGTTCGGGCAGTGTAGGGGGTCGTGCTGGGGGTGGTGTTTCAGGGTTTAGGGCAGGGCAGTGGTGTTCGGGCAGTGTAGGGGGTCTTGCTGGGGGTGGTGTTTCAGGGTTTAGGGCAGTGGTGTTCGGGCAGTGTAGGGGGTCTTGCTGGGGCTGGTGTTTCAGGGTTTAGGGCAGTGCAGTGGTGTTCGGGCAGTGTAGGGGTTCTTGCTGGGGCTGGTGTTTCAGGGTTTCGGGCAGTGCAGTGGTGTTCGGGCAGTGTACGGTGTCAGGCTGGGGCTGGTGTTTCAGGGTTTAGGGCAGTGCAGTGGTGTTCAGGCAGTGTAGGGGGTTGTGCTGGGGCTGGTGTTTCAGGGTTTAGGGCAGAGCAGTGGTGTTCTGGCAGTGTAGGGGGTCATGCTGGGGTGGTGTTTCAGGGTTTAGGGCAGTGCAGTGGTGTTTGGGCAGTATAGGGGGTCGTGCTGGGGCTGATGTTTCAGGGTTTAGGGCAGTGGTGTTTGGGCAGTGTAGGGGGTCGTGCTGGGGGTGATGTTTCAGGGTTTAGGGCATTGCAGTGGGATTCGGGCAGTGTAGGGGGTCATGCTGGGGCTGGTGTTTCAGGGTTTAGGGCAGTGCAGTGGTGTTTGGGTAGTGTAGGGGGTACTGCTGGGGGTAGTGTTTTAGGGTTTAGGGTAGTGCAGTGGTGTTTGGGTAGTGTAGGGGTTCGTGCTGGGGGTAGTGTTTTAGGGTTTAGGGTAGTGCAGTGGTGTTTGTGTAGTGTAGGGGGTAGTGTTTTAGGGTTTAGGGTAGTGCAGTGGTGTTTGTGTAGTGTAGGGGTCGTGCTGGGGGTAGTGTTTAGGGTTTAGGGAAGTGCAGTGGTGTTTGTGTAGTATAGGGGTCATGCTGGGGGTAGTGTTTTAGGGTTTAGGGTAGTGCAGTGGTGTTTGGGTAATGTAGGGGGTCGTGCTGGGGGTAGTGTTTTAGGGTTTAGGGTAGTGCAGTGGTGTTTGGGTAGTGTAGGGGGTCGTGCTGGGGTAGTGTTTCAGGGTTTAGGGTAGTGCAGTGGTGTTTGGGTAGTGTAGGGGTCGTGCTGGGGGTAGTGTTTTAGGGTTCAGGGTAGTGCAGTGGTGTTTGGGTAGTGTAGGGGGTCGTGCTGAGGGTAGATTTAGGGTTTAGGGTAGTGCAGTGGTGTTTGGGTAGTGTAGGGGGTCGTGCTGGGGGTAGATTTAGGGTTTAGGGTAGTGCAGTGGTGTTTGGGTAGTGTAGGGGGTCATGCTGGGGATAGATTTAGGGTTTAGGGCAGTGCAGTGGTGTTTGGGTAGTGTAGGGAGTCGTGCTGGGGGAGTGTTTTAGGGTTTAGGGTAGTGCAGTGGTGTTTGGGTAGTGTAGGGGGTCGTGCTGGGGGTAGTGTTTTAGGGTTTAGGGTCAGTGCAGTGGTGTTTGGGTAGTGTAGGGGTCGTGCTGGGGGTAGTGTTTTAGGGTTTAGGGTAGTGCAGTGGTGTTTGGGTAGTGTAGGGGGTACTGCTGGGGGTAGTGTTTTAGGGTTTAGGGTAGTGCAGTGGTGTTTGGGTAGTGTAGGGGGTCATGCTGGGGGTAGTGTTTTAGGGTTTAGGGTAGTGCAGTGGTGTTTGTGTAGTGTAGGGGGTAGTGTTTTAGGGTTTAGGGTAGTGCAGTGGTGTTTGTGTAGTGTAGGGGTCATGTTTTAGGGTTTAGGGTAGTGCAGTGGTCTTTGGGTAGTGTAGGGGTCATGTTTTAGGGTTTAGGATAGTGCAGTGGTCTTTGGGTAGTGTAGGGGGTCGTGCTGGGGGTAGTGTTTAGGGTTTAGGGTAGTGCAGTGGTGTTTGGGTAGTGTAGGGGTCGTGCTGGGGTAGTGTTTTAGGGTTTAGGGTAGTGCAGTGGTGTTTGGGTAGTGTAGGGGGTCGTGCTGGGGTAGTGTTTTAGGGTTTAGGGTAGTGCAGTGGTACTTTGGGTAGTGTAGGGGGTCGTGCTGGGGGTAGTGTTTTAGGGTTTAGGGCAGTGCAGTGGTGTTTGGGTAGTGTAGGGGGTTGTGCTGGGGGTAGTGTTTTAGGGTTTAGGGCAGTGCAGTGGTGTTCGGGTAGTGTAGGGGGTCGTGCTGGGGGTGGTGTTTTAGGGTTTAGGGCAGTGCAGTGGTGTTCGGGCAGTGTAGGGGGTCGTGCTGGCGGTGGTGTTTCAGGGTTTAGGGCAGTGCAGTGGTGTTCGGGCAGTGTAGGGGGTCGTGCTGGGGGTGGTGTTTCAGGGTTTAGGGCAGTGCAGTGGTGTTCGGGCAGTGTAGGGGGTCGTGCTGGGGGTGGTGTTTCAGGGTTTAGGGCAGTGCAGTGGTGTTCGGGCAGTGTAGGGGGTCTTGCTGGGGGTGGTGTTTCAGGGTTTAGGGTAGTGCAGTGGTGTTCGGGCAGTGTAGGGGGTCTTGCTGGGGCTGGTGTTTCAGGGTTTAGGGCAGTGCAGTGGTGTTCGGGCAGTGTAGGGGGTTCTTGCTGGGGGTGGTGTTTCAGGGTTTAGGGCAGTGCAGTGGTGTTCGGGCAGTGTACGGGGTCAGTGCTGGGGCTGGTGTTTCAGGGTTTAGGGCAGTGCAGTGGTGTTCGGGCAGTGTAGGGGGTTGTGCTGGGGCTGGTGTTTCAGGGTTTAGGGCAGAGCAGTGGTGTTCTGGGCAGTGTAGGGGGTCATGCTGGGGTGGTGTTTCAGGGTTTAGGGCAGTGCAGTGGTGTTTGGGCAGTGTAGGGGGTCGTGCTGGGGCTGATGTTTCAGGGTTTAGGGTAGTGCAGTGGTGTTTGGGCAGTGTAGGGGGTCGTGCTGGGGGTGGTGTTTCAGGGTTTAGGGCAGTGCAGTGGTGTTCGGGCAGTGTAGGGGGTCATGCTGGGGCTGGTGTTTCAGGGTTTAGGGCAGTGCAGTGGTGTTTGGGTAGTGTAGGGGGTCGTGCTGGGGGTAGTGTTTTAGGGTTTAGGGTAGTGCAGTGGTGTTTGGGTAGTGTAGGGGTTCGTGCTGGGGGTAGTGTTTTAGGGTTTAGGGCAGTGCAGTGGTGTTCGGGTAGTGTAGGGGTGTGCTGGGGGTAGTGTTTTAGGGTTTAGGGTAGTGCAGTGGTGTTTGGGCAGTGTAGGGGGTCGTGCTGGGGGTAGTGTTTAGGGGTTTAGGGTAGTGCAGTGGTGTTTGGGTAGTGTAGGGGGTCATGCTGGGGGTAGTGTTTTAGGGTTTAGGGTAGTGCAGAGGTGTTTGGGTAGTGTAGGGGGTCATGCTGGGGTAGTGTTTTAGGGTTTAGGGTAGTGCAGTGGTGTTCGTGGTAGTGTAGGGGGTCGTGCTGGGTGTAGTGTTTTAGTGTTTAGGGTAGTGCAGTGGTGTTTGGGTAGTGTAGGGGGTCGTGCTGAGGGTAGAGTTTAGGGTTTAGGGTAGTGCAGTGGTGTTTGGGTAGTGTAGGGGGTCGTGCTGGGGGTAGGTTTAGGGTTTAGGGTAGTGCAGTGGTGTTTGGGTAGTGTAGGGGGTCATGCTGGGGATAGTATTTAGGGTTTAGGGTAGTGCAGTGGTGTTTGGGTAGTGTAGGGAGTCGTGCTGGGGTAGTGTTTTAGGGTTTAGGGTAGTGCAGTGGTGTTTGGGTAGTGTAGGGGGTCGTGCTGGGGGTAGTGTTTTAGGGTTTAGGGTAAGTGCAGTGGTGTTTGGGTAGTGTAGGGGTCGTGCTGGGGGTAGTGGTTTAGGGTTTAGGGTAGTGCAGTGGTGTTTGTGTAGTGTAGGGGGTAGTGTTTTAGGGTTTAGAGTAGTGCAGCGGTGTTTGTGTAGTGTAGGGGGTCATGTTTTAGGGTTTAGGGTAGTGCAGTGGTCTTTGGGTAGTGTAGGGGTCAGTGTTTTAGGGTTTAGGATAGTGCAGTGGTGTTTGGGTGAGTGTAGGGGGTCGTGCTGGGGTAGTGTTTAAGGGTTTAGGGTAGTGCAGTGGTGTTTGTGTAGTGTAGGGGGTCATGTTTTAGGGTTTAGGGTAGTGCAGTGGTCTTTGGGTAGTGTAGGGGGTCGTGCTTGGGGTCGTGTTTTAGGGTTTAGGGTGGTGCAGTGGTCTTTGGGTAGTGTAGGGGGTCGTGCGGGGGTCGTGTTTTAGGGTTTGGGGCAGTGCATTGGTGTTTGGGTAGTGTAGGGGGTCGTGCTGGGGGTAGTGTTTTAGGGTTTATGGCAGTGCATTGGTGTTCGGGCAGTGTAGGGGGTCGTGCTGGGGGTGGTGTTTTAGGGTTTAGGACAGTGCAGTGGTGTTCGGGCAGTGTAGGGGGTCGTGCTGGCGGTGGTGTTTCAGGGTTTAGGGCAGTGCAGTGGTGTTCGGGCAGTGTAGGGGGTCGTGCTGGGGGTGGTATTTCAGGGTTTAGGGCAGTGCAGTGGTGTTCGGGCAGTGTAGGGGGTCGTGCTGGGGGTGGTGTTTCAGGGTTTAGGGCAGTGCAGTGGTGTTCGGGCAGTGTAGGGGGTCGTGCTGGGCGGTGGTGTTTCAGGGTTTAGGGCAGTGCAGTGGTGTTCGGGCAGTGTAGGGGGTTGTGCGGGGGGTGGTGTTTCAGGATTTAGGGCAGTGCAGTGGTGTTCGGGCAGTGTAGGGGTTCGTGCAGGGGCTAGTGTTTCAGGGTTTAGGGCAGTGCAGTGGTGTTCGGCCAGTGTAGGGGGTCATGCGGGGGCTGGTGTTTCAGGGTTTAGGGCAGTGCAGTGGTGTTCGGGCAGTGTAGGGGGTCGTGCTGGGGCTGGTGTTTCAGGGTTTAGGGCAGTGCAGTGGTGTTCGGGCAGTGTAGGGGGTCGTGCTGGAGCTGGTGTTTCAGGGTTTAGGGCAGTGCAGTGGTGTTCGGGCAGTGTAGGGGGTCGTGCTGGGGCTGGTGTTTCAGGGTTTAGGGCAGTGCAGTGGTGTTCGGGCAGAGTATGGGGTTGTGCTGGGGCTGGTGTTTCAGGGTTTAGGGCAGTGCGGTGGTGTTCGGGCAGTTGTAGGGGCTCGTGCTGGGGCTGGTGTTTCAGGGTTTAGGGCAGTGCAGTGGTGTTCGGGCAGTGTAGGGGGTCATGCTTGGGGTGGTGTTTCAGGGTTTAGGGCAGTGCAGTGGTGTTCAGGCAGTGTAGGGGGTCATGCAGGGCGTGGTGTTTCAGGGTTTAGGGCAGGGCAGTGGTGTTCGGGCAGTGTAGGGGTCTTGCTGGGGGTGGTGTTTCAGGGTTTAGGGGGCAGTGGTGTTCGGGCAGTGTAGGGGGTCTTGCTGGGGGTGGTGTTTCAGGGTTTAGGGCAGTGCAGTGGTGTTCGGGCAGTGTAGGGGGTCGTGCTGGGGCTGGTGTTTCAGGGTTTAGGGCAGTGCAGTGGTGTTCGGGCAGTGTAGGGGGTCATGCTGGGGCTGGTGTTTCAGGGTTTAGGGCAGTGCAGTGGTGTTCGGGCAGAGTAGGGGGTCGTGCTGGGGCTGGTGTTTCAGGGTTTAGGGCAGTGCGGTGGTGTTCGGGCAGTTGTAGGGGCTCGTGCTGGGGCTGGTGTTTCAGGGTTTAGGGCAGTGCAGTGGTGTT
>CAWUFW010032645.1:0-13543 GCA_963921515.1 Calotriton arnoldi | reverse complement strand
TGCATTGTGGGGGCCACACATATATGTGTGGCACATGTGATAGGGGGTCACATTGTATGTTCAAAGTCATGTTCAGTGTTGTAGGCATTTGACACAGTCTACACACGCTTGTCATGGTGTTGGGGGATGTCTTTTCTTGCATTCCCTAGGTTGTGGTGTGCTGTTTGTGTCATGCATTGTCCATCCTATGAGTGGGGGTGGTGTTGGTGGTAGGCATCCAGCCCCCATGGGTAGAGGTGATAGTAGTGGTAGGCATCCAGCCCCCCCTGGGTAAGGGTGGTAGTGGTGGTGGGCATCTGGCACCCCCCTGGCTAAGGGTGGTAGTAGTGGTAGGCATCCAGCCCCCCCTGGGTAAGGGTGGTAGTTGCGGTAGGCATCCAGCCCCCCTGGGTAAGGGTGGTAGTAGTGGTGGGCATTCGGCACCCCCTGGCTAAGGGTGGTAGTAGTGGTAGGCATCCAGCCCCCTGGCTTAGGGTGATAGTAGTGGTAGGCATCCAGCCCCCTGGGTAAGGGTGGTAGTGGTGGTGGGCATCTGGCACCCCCTGGGTAAGGGTGGTAGTAGTGGTAGGCATCCAGCCCCCCTGGGTAAGGGTGGTAGTTGTGGTAGGCATCCAGCCCCCTGGGTAAGGGTGGTAGTGGTGGTGGGCATCTGGCACCCCCTGGCTAAGGGTGGTAGTAGTGGTAGGCATCCAGCCCCCCTGGGTAAGGGTGGTAGTTGTGGTAGGCATCCAGCCCCCTGGGTAAGGGTGGTAGTGGTGGTGGGCATCTGGCACCCCCTGGGTAAGGGTGGTAGTAGTGGTGGGCATCCAGCCCCCTGGCTTAGGGTGATAGTAGTGGTAGGCATCCAGCCCCCTGGGTAAGGGTGGTAGTAGTGGTAGGCATCCAGCCCCCCTGGGTAAGGGTGGTAGTAGTGGTAGGCATCCAGCCCCCCCTGGGTAAGGGTGGTAGTGGTGGTGGGCATCTGGCACCCCCCTGGCTAAGGGTGGTAGTAGTGGTAGGCATCCAGCCCCCCCTGTGTAAGGGTGGTAGTTGTGGTAGGCATCCAGCCCCCCTGGGTAAGGGTGGTAGTAGTGGTAGGCATCCAGCCGCCCCTGGGTAAGGGTGGTAGTTGTGGTAGGCATCCAGCCCCCCTGGGTAAGGGTTGTAGTAGTGGTGGGCATCCGGCACCCCCCTGGCTAAGGGTGGTAGTAGTGGTAGGCATCCAGCCCCCCTGGCTTAGGGTGATAGTAGTGGTAGGCATCCAGCCCCCCTGGGTAAGGGTGGTAGTGGTGGTGGGCATCTGGCACCCCCTGGGTAAGGGTGGTAGTAGTGGTAGGCATCCAGCCCCCCTGGGTAAGGGTGGTAGTTGTGGTAGGCATCCAGCCCCCTGGGTAAGGGTGGTAGTAGTGGTGGGCATCCGGCACCCCCTGGCTAAGGGTGGTAGTAGTGGTAGTTATCCAGCCCCCCTGGGTAAGGGTGGTAGTAGTGGTGGGCATCTGGCACCCCCTGGCTAAGGGTGGTAGTAGTGGTAGGCATCTGGCACCCCCTGGCTTAGGGTGATAGTAGTGGTAGGCATCCAGCCCCCTGGGTAAGGGTGGTAGTAGTGGTGGGCATCTGGCACCCCCTGGCTAAGGGTGGTAGTAGTGGTAGGCATCTGGCACCACCCTGGCTTAGGGTGATAGTAGTGGTAGGCATCCAGCCCCCCCTGGGTAAGGGTGGTAGTAGTGGTAGGCATCCAGCCCCCCCTGGGTAAGGGTGGTAGTGGTGGTGGGCATCTGGCACCCCCTGGCTAAGGGTGGTAGTAGTGGTAGGCATCCAGCCCCCCCTGGGTAGGGGTGGTAGTGGTGGTGCGCATCCAGGCCCCTGGGTGCATATGTGGCATTGGTGATGGGCATCCCGCCCCTATGGTGCTGCTGTTGCTGGTGTAAGTAAATTCTGCATCCCTCTGTGTGTGTGTGATGTGTCGTGTACGTGTTGTATGTGTTTTGTGGTTGGTGTCTGACTTAAATTCTGCGCCGTACGCGTCCGTGCCTGTTCCGGTGGTAAATGTAGAATATTGGTAGGATCGGGACGAAGGGATTCATGGTTGGTTCGTGTCGTTCGTCTTTCTCGTTGCTTCGCGTCGTCCTCGTCGCTGGCGTGTTCGCCTCGTAGCCGTGGATTGTGTTTTGGCGCGAATCGGAGCTTATGTGCGCCTCTCCCGGAAGCTTTGACGTGCCGGACGTAGCGACGGGTTTGGCGCGTACGGAAAGCGCATCGTACTTGTTCGGCCGGACGGGGCTGCATTTTCCCTTCCGTGCGACTCGATTCTGCGTTTCCGGATTCGCCTCGGTCGGAGAACAGGACCTGGATTGGGTGAGTACGACTCGGCCGGATTCTGTGCTGTTGTGCGCATCGTACTTACTCGTTCGGTATGATGTACGGTTCGGTCGGGAAACAGGCATTCGCATGGCTTTTTCCCGACCGAATGGTATTGGGTGCGCCTCCGACCGAGATCGGAATCGGCCCCTAGGTTTGAGAAATCCTAACACGAAACCTGGCCCACTGGAGGATCAATTGCTGGTTCCCATTGTGCTTAACCAAGTTGTTTTTCCAGTATCTGAAGTACTTATTTTTCTTTCTTTCTTACTGGCAGACGTAGCTATCAAACCTCTTTCACATAAGGTTTTAAAGCTCCCAATATTACCACAAGGGGTATGGTTCCCATAACCTTAAAACCCATAAAACCAGTTATTTACAATCCACCAGGAAAGACCAATTGGCACACCAGTGTGAAGATTTACAATAGCAGGAGTTCCGTACTGAGCCAATACGGCAATGTATACATGAGAGTGATCAGAAAACACTGACAGTGAACTACCTCAATACTGACTGCAAAATATGTATATACAAAAATGTCCTGGGAATTACATCCTCAGGACAAATACGTCAGGAGTCAAAAGACTGTAGACTTGTATAGTTATGTAAGTATTAAGGTAAGTATTAGGGAAGGGTTTAAGGCTAGAATAAGGTTCAGGACTAAGGTTTGTTCATGGCTAGGTTTAAGTTCAAGTCTAGGGATAGATTTATGAATGGGATCAGGTTCATGCTAGAAGTAGGGTGAAGGTTGAAGCTAAGGCTAGGGTTAGGGTTAGTTGAGCTTTTGTAATTTTATTATGTGTGATGTATTTTACCATTTTATCAATTCCACTTACCAAGAATGTATGTACCAAAAATTATATAATGTCACCTGATATAATTGAGGACCATATATGGTGAAATACATAAGGCACACTAAAAGTGATATATTTGTGTGCGATGTTTTGGAAATTATATATTATTTGATTATATTCTGGTAGTTCATATGTCTCATACTACCACAATTTTAAATTGCAGAGTCTGGGCAGGATAACAATTCAGATACTTAAAAATAATCCCAATGAGCTTGACTGTTTTTATTTTGGCTAAAATAGGTGTAACATTTTCATTTGAACGTGCTTGCCTCCACACATCTACAATCCCAAAAGTACATAATAAGCTATTAGCATCATCTCCTCTTTGTAAATCCTCCTGTCTGAAGCAAAGGTTGGGTAATGACCCACTGAAGTAAGCATCACATTACAAGCTTGCATAATTATGAAGGGTCAAGAAAAGATCAAAGCTTTAATCTTAGGGGCTCATTATGATGGCGGGAGGATTGCCACCGCCGGGCCGGCGGTGGCAATCCTCCCGCCATCACAATGTGATTCACCCACCGCCAAATTAGGATGGCGGTGGGAATCACATTGGTACCGCGGCGGAAGGAAAGTCCGTCCGCCATGGTCCCGCAAGGTGGTCCTTTTCCGCCCGCCTTGCGGAACCCAAAACCAGGGCATCATTGCCGCGGTGCCGTGCAGGCACCGCCGTAGTGATTATGATGAGCCCTTCCGCCTGTCTTTTTGCGGCGGATATCCCGCTGCAAAAAGACAGGCAGAGACTGGCTTTGGGGGCCCGTTGCGGGCCCCCTCTGTGGAGGGGTAGCAGTTGTGCACTGGGGGGGTACCCATGGTACCCCCCTCCATTTCCATGCACAAGGTGGCAGGCACCGCGTGGTGCCTGCCACGTTGTGCATGGAAATGCACAACATGGCCATTTGACATTGCGGCGGGTGCTGCAGCCAGTAGCACCTGCCGCAATGTTAAATTGCCAGATGCGACCGCCGCGGTGGCGGTCGCATCATAATTAGGGGTGCGGGATTGCCGCATGACAGGCAGGCGGTCCCATTACCGCTGGGATGGGGGGCGGACTCAAGTCCGCCCGCCATCCTAATGACCCCCACAGTTCCTCCAGCGGTCAAGCGGCATGAAGTACAGGAGCATAATAATGCACCTCTATAAAATCGTGCTTGATTAACAATCTGCCAGCATAATCAAGGAAAGTTCTATTTGATAATATTTGAAACTTTTGTCGTATAATACAAGCCACTTCAAGCAAGGGGCTGCTGCCATAGAGTATGCAACCTCCTGAACTGATGCTCAAGACTCCAGACATTAATAGTGAGCTGCTACAAGATGGTCTCTCCTAATAACCATTAAAGCAGATTTTTCTTGCACAAAAATTGATTACATTTCCTCCGGTGGCCAACCAATTTCCATTCCCTGAGAGAAATTTTAAGCAACCCATTACCATGGAGCTAATGACAGGGCACCAGAGAGCTCCTCTTTGTTGAAGCAATCAGACTGAATTACTCAGTTGGACATGGCATCCTTGATGTATTCCCTGAACTGAAGGTGCCTCATTGGATATTGAGGCTTTCAGGATAGGATAGAGGTTTTTTTTTAGGGTGTCGGGGAGCGGGTTTTTCTGCTCAAGATTCTCTCCAGTTTATGATTTCATTAATGATTTTCCTTGGGGATCTATCCACTCGAGCTCTGGGCTCCAGGATTTAATACAATAAGAGAATCTCCTGGGGTATTTGGTTTGCCTCGGTCCTCACCTCTACAAAGCGATGAGCTGGTTGATCTAGAGTAGGCCAGACTGTAGTTGAACCCGAGGAGAGGGTTCTAAAACCACTGATTCACAATGATTGGCAAAGGATGGGGGATTGGCAAAGACAGAGGCAAAGTTTTGAACTTAGCATGGTCACTAATCTCAGAAGTCGACTAACCTGCTAGCTCAGATACAAGACCCCCAGGAGGATCTACAATGTTTCATCATGGTCTCAGCTACAGCCAGCTCCATTGTGTCTTTCTTCAGTATTGGTTTAGTGGGGATCAAACTGCTAGCTTTCATTCCATGTCATCTCACCTTTGCACTCCCCCATTGTAATCATACCCGTTTACCATAGCAATTTTTTTTATAACTAATGTTTAAGCAAAAACAGCCACAAAAACAGTAGTTGGTACCGAAAAAGAAATCTCCACAATTACTACCTTCACTGGCCATTACATGAATGAAGAGAGGGCCCTCTCAATTGCTGCTAATATTTTTGAATGTGTCCTCTTGGTTCTGATCCTTAATTTTGTTAATTTCAGGTTAATAGTCATCCACAGCACAGTTGCTGGGAACTGCAGCTCCATTTCGAAGAGTAGACCTGCCACCAAGAGGTGGAAGAATTGAGAGTCGAAGAGGCACACGGAGATGGGGAAGACAATGAGGCAAGCTAAAGATTTAAATCATCCAGAAGGGCCAGCTTCAGTGAGCAATCCATCTTCCATGCGGAAGCTACAATCAAAACTGATGTAGGTAAAGGGTGCACTTTCCCAACCCTCCAGTCATCCAAGCTAAACTTAGGCCCAGATTATGATGTCAGTCGGACCGCCACCGACAGGCCATCGGTGGCATTCCGACCGACCTACAGCCTTTCGGTCGGACCGCTGGATTACAATCCAGGCAGTCAGACCCTAAAGGGTCGGGGGAAAGACCGCCACCTTCGACAGGATCAGTGATCCCATCGGGGTAGTGGTCGGAATCGCAATCCCGAATGGAGCCAGTGTCTAGGCAGTCACTGCCATCAGGATTACGATATCTCTTTCGACAATCTTTTCATGTCGAAAGTCTGCCATGAAAAGGCTGCCGGAAATGGATTTTGGGGGCCCGAAACAGGACCCCCGACCATTGTGGGCCACTGTAAGTTGCCCAGGGGGCACATGTAGTGCCCCCTGCACCTGTATGCAGGGTGTGCCATCCACCAAGTGGTGCATGGCACACAGTGCATGGAGGTGCAGGAAGTGCTTATTTACATGGCAGCTTATGCTGCTGCCCTTTCCCTGGGCCACAGCACGAGCCGCATTGTAAAGGAGCACTTTGCGACCGCCAGCCTGGCGGTCACATCGTAATGCGGCAGTTGGACCGCCGACTGCTTGCCGGGCAATCTCCTAACTATCGTGATAGCAGTCGGCGGTCCGACCGACCACCATCATAATGAGGCCCTTGTGTCACCCCTGTCAGCCAAGTTCCAAAGATAGGCACAAGATTGGAAAGGCAGGATCCCCTGTCAACCTAGATCCAAAGATGGGCACAGGATTAGAAAGAGTTGATCCCAGCTTGGCCGAGCTGAGATTGTGGCAACCATAGGCAAATACTGGTCTCCTTGCTGGTCCATTAGTGTCCTTTGCTGTGAAGTAAGACACAAGGCAGAATAAATTACAAAAATAGATCTAAACAGCAAACAATACCTCTGCCATCTTGGATTTCCCAATTCGAGGGGAAACATGGCGCGTGATTATGACTGCGGTGAACGTTTTCCTTATAAAGTTGCAAGCTGGCACTAGCAGTTTGGAACAAGAAGATAACTCCTGAGTCCTTCGAAATTCAGGGATAAGAGTCAAAGTGGGTTGGAGAAAGAACCGGACTAAAAAGGTTGAAGGCGTCTGCTACCTTAGCAAATATATAGAGTCTGAAGCTCTGCAGGAACCATACGATGGTGCTGGGATCAGACAGAAATGAAAAACAGAGAAAACAACACACCAAACAGACAATGTTGAAGAAGGGCGCTAACAGATGCAGCACAAGGCAGACACAGAAGCAATTACATAAATTGCAAAAGCAGCAATAGGAATCTTGCAAATAGAGCACAAAGCAGGTGCTCCTAGTTAACATAAATACAGCTACAGCAAAACATTATTTTGTGACACTCCGTCTCACAATCAGACATAAAGGGGCTAGTTGCAAGGCAGAGGAGTTAAATTCCTTCTCCAGCTCTCTGTTTGAAATAGTGCACTGGAAGCCAGGAAGCAATAGTTAGTAATAAGTAAAGTCCGGAATGGAAAATAGGACAAGTCTAGTTTTGAATCCTGGCACCAAAGATTGGCAAAGGACATGGGGGAAGTTGTCTATTCCTGAAGTATCTCAAAGAACTGTCAGATTCCTAAAAGATCTCTGGTCCATCACTCAGCCTCAGGGAAGGCATATAGGGACCAAGAATCACTGACATAATCTCGACAGACACAATATCGACCTACATTTTTATCGACACAAAAATATCGACGACACTAATATTGATACCCTTTACTTAATTAACAAAATACACTAATATCGACCCCAAAATATCGTCAAACATAATTATCGATTACAGTAATATCGAACACATAAATATTGTTATTCAAAATATCAAACATCCTTTAAAAAAATACATGTCCAAAATAATATAGACAACAATATTATCGTTTTTGTAGAAATATCGACAATTTAAAAATAGATAAAACAAACAAAATAAAACACCATAAATATATTCAAATAAATAAACATACACTGCATATAAAATATAATATATATAATAACTTTAGCAAATACTAAAACATATTTTAAAACATTAAATAATAAATACACTTTTAATAACAATTTAATTTTATATTTAGATTATGTACACACAATATTTAACATCACATATAATATGATACACATTTAAATAATTCAACATGTGAAATTTTTTTTTTAAAAGAACTGACTCTTAATTAGCATTTTCCATATATGGAAAACAACTACCAAAATGAGTAAAACAATAAAGATTAACCAATAAAAACACACAATATTAAAATAAACCAATAAGGTTAACTAAACAATTAATACAAACAATATATAAAGAAGGAAAACTTATTCTTATTTTACACCTTAAACCAAGAACAATAAATAAGCCGAAACTCTGCCGGATTTCTAGCAGAAACAAGGACTTCATCAAATCAAAAGATATTACATTCTTCAAAAAGTAAGTACATTACCATCTGTAAAATAACTGTAATGCTAATCCTCAAAAACTACTATTTATCATACTCAAATAATTAATATATATCTTTTTTCAATTTATGTCTCCTCTACAGATAATTCTCAAACCATCCACAAAATTACAGATCACTTCAAAAATCATCTAACTAATAAAGTAAGTATTCAGCAAACAGCATTGTAAAAAATTGTAAAACACCCAACCAAGCCCCAAATCCATCCCAAACACCCACCCCACCCCATATACATATTTTACAAAATAAGTAAAAAATATGTTTTACTCTTCCACAGAAATATCAACTACTTGACAGAATTCAACCAACAAAGAAAAAGTATCTCTATTGAAAAGCAGCTCAAAACAAACATTGTAAGTATATTAATAACAATATATATTTATTAAGAAAAAAACATGTACAATATTTGTTTTAATAATTTTGATATATATTTATTGTAGAATTTAACACATCACAATGACAGAAGGCGCCCAATTTATCTCATCCCAAAAAGGAACATTTTTGCTATGTTACATGGGGTATGTCTATACCCAGGAAAAGCAAAGTGGACTAAAAGTAAATTGGAAATGTAGCAAGTACTATTCAAATAAGTGTTATGGTCGGGCAACAACTAGAGAAACAACTGTTTTGTATACAAGGGAGCATAACCACCCTCCAAATGTTACTGAAATAGAGGTTAGGAATGCCCTTGAGAACATTAAAGAAGCTAGCACTAGCTCACAGACACCTACGACTCAAATACTTAAAGAATTTCTGCCTACAGTACCCAAACATGCTACTGGGCAAATGCCCTGTATTTCTTCATTAAAAAGAACTATAGCTCGCACAAAAAAAGCCACAACAACTACCACACCTGCTCCAAAAACATTTGAAGAGGTGGTAATTCCCCAGAACTATCTATAACTCATAATGAAGAACCCTTTGTTCTCTATGACAACAAATGCAAAGAAAAAAGAATAATTATGTTTGCAATTGCAAACAATTTAATAAAGCTACAACAATCAGAAACATGGATGATGGACGGGACTTTTAAAATCTGTCCCAAACCATTCTATCAATTATACACTGTCCATGCCCTATATCAGAACACCAACATCCCCTTTATCTATGCCTTGCTACCCAATAAATAGAACTCCACATATATGGAAGTACTAAGTAAAATTAAACAGGAAACAAATAATTATTTTCCACAGAAAATAATAATAGATTTTGAGCAGGCTATGATAAGCGCAATTCTAAAGTCCTACCCACACACATCAATTCAGGGTTGTTACTATCATTTCAATCAGTGTCTATGGAGACACCTTCAGAAATCAACTCTAAGGGGTCGATTCCGATCTCGCTCGGACAGCCCTCCCAGAGCTGTCCGTAGCGGTACCTGCCGACCGACTCGTTCCGGGAGCCGGTCCGTACGAACGATGAAGTACGATGCGCAAATGTGTCCAAATCCCGAACGACACTCACGCTCCGAATCGAGCAAGATTTCCCGTACGAGGCGTCTCCGTAAAGGCAGATTGGACCCGCCCGGAACCATTCCCATAGCAGTTTCCGGCCGGGCAAGTACGATGCGCACTTCCTCCGCGCCGAACAGGTCGCCACCTCCAGCATGTCACAGCATCCGGAAGAGCTGTATATCAGGTCCCATTCGCGCCACAACACGAACACCGCGTACGAGACGAAGCTGCCATGTATCCGATCGCGCATGTCATCCCTGTACTGTACGCCTATGACCGAATCAACAACCGAAACCGATGCGTACGTCGAAGACGGTAAGTCAGACACCTACCACCCACTAATACGTCACGATCCCGCGAAAGCCAAAACGCACATAGGGGGTGGATGCCCACCCCCCCAGCACAGTCTACCCCAGAAGGGGGTCTATGTCCACCCCCAGCACAGTCCACCCCAGAAGTGTGGATGACCACCCCCCAGCACAGTCCACCCCAGAAGGGTGGATGCCCATCCCCCCAGTACAGTCCACCCCAGAAGGGGGTCTATGTCCACCCCCAGCACAGTCTACCCCAGAAGGGTCTATGTCCACCCCCCCAGCACAGTCCACCCCAGAAGGGGGTCAATGTCCACCCCCCCAGCACAGTCCACCCCAGAACGGTGGATGCCCATCCCCCAGCACAGTCCACCCCAGAAGGGGGCCTATGTCCACCACCAGCACAGTCCTCCCCAGAAGGGGGTCAATGTCCACCCCCCAGCACAGTCCACCCCAGAAGTGTGGATGCCCACCCTCCCAGCACAGTCCACCCCAGAAGGGTGGATGCCCATCCCCCCAGCACAGTCCACCCCAGAAGGGGGTCAATGTCCACACCCCCAGCACAGTCTACCCTAGAAGGGTCTATGTCCACCCCCCAGCACAGTCCACCCCAGAAGGGGGTCTATGTCCACCCCCCCAGCACAGTCCACCCCAGAGGAGGTGGAGGGCAAACACTCCACCCCTACTCCCATGCCAGGTTTGTGTATTGTGTGCAAACATCCTGAATCAGTGACACATTCTGCAAACAAATGCAGTTACATCCATCACTCCAGTGAACAAAAGCAGAGTGTGGGGTACAAACCCCCAGCATTGACAAGCACATAGGGGAGTTGGGGTATCACCCCAACATCAGTGTGGTGCCCAAAAGATGAGCATGGGGTTCAAGCCCCCAACTTAGCCAAGCACATAGGGGACATGGGGGATCCCCCCGATCAGTGTTGTGACCATTAGGAGATGGGGGATCAAACACCCAGCAGTGTCAAGCATATAGGGGAGATGGGGTATAACCCCCATCAGTGAGGTGACCAAAAGATGAGTGTGGGTTTCAAACCCCCAGCGTTGGCAAGCACATAGGGGCCAAGGGGTGTAACACCCCCATCAGTGCAGTGACAAAAAGGTGAGTGTGGTGTTCAGACTCACAGCATGTGCAGACAATCATGTATGACTCTCTGAGGCCTAAAACCACAAGCAATGTAGTGACAAAATAATGGTAGTCTGCCAAACAAACACTTATCTGTAGAGGCAGACATATTTGGCCCTCACTAAAAAATACCTGCCATGTGGAGTCAACCATTGCCATTGTGGGCTAACACTGCCACCAATGTGCATGAATTGGCCTTAAACAATGTTAAAACAGCATTTGCAGTACAATCATCAGCAACAATGCTTGCTTGGTCTGTTTCTGTCTGTTTCTGTTGGCTTCAGTTGAGCATGACGGAGACGTTCAGTTGACCGCGACGGATGCTTTTCTCAGCATTTGCGGGGTTGTCCGAGTCTGTCACACTCACGTTATGCTATGTTGCAGCGTTCGCGTACGAGTCGGTCGCGTTGGGCTCTTTTACGGCCGATTCACTGGTTTCCGTATGTGTCGGTCGTACGGTTTGTGCTCCGTGCGAGTCAGTTGTATCTCACACACATTGCATCGTACTACGCCGGTCGTACAGCGCGTGTACGTGTCGGTCGGAATACAATCCCGGCCCGTGTCGGTCGGAACGGTTTCCGACCGGGATCGGAATCGGGCCCTAAGTGTTGAATATGCGACAAACACTTCATTCGCATACCAAATAAAAAAACTTATTGCACTGGCCTACGTCCCAGTTACTGACGTGGCCGAACATTACAATTTTTTAATAGAAAGTCCTTACTACCACCAACACGAAGAAAAATTAAGTCCCCTCCTAGACTATTTTGAAGATACCTGGGTGGGAAGACTCCATAGATCAGGACATAGGAGACAACCAAAATACCAAATTCCATGGTGGAATGTCTACCTTAGCACACTAAATCAAGAGGCAAAAACAAACAATGCTGTTGAAGGTTGGCATAATGCCTTCCATGCAACAACAGGACGAGGTACACCTACTCTACACAAACTCCTACTCTTCCTCCTAAAAGAACAGAGCTACCAACAGCTAAGAATCGAGCAATCTGTCACACAAATAAAGCCTAAACTATCCAAACAAACTAAACATATGTTTGAATACCTACAACAAGTCAGACTATACCCTACAACAAGAGGCCTAGAATACTTAGCAATAATTGCCAAAAGCCTACTCTAAACTCTCAAACCAGTGTAAAATATATAATACTTTTCTGTTAAAATTATTAAAATGCATACAAATTAATTTTATTTATTTTTAAATTAAATAATTTGTCTAATATATTTTAAGAATGAATAAATATATATATAGACATATTAATTAGATATTTGAAAAAATAAACAACAATAACAGTAAATATTATAGCATTTCCCTCCCACAATAAATAATTAAATTAACTTACCGTTTCCGTAGCTGTAGACAGAAAATCCTACATCTTGTAAAACAATGATGGTAGCTCATAATCCAAATAGAATAAAAATTACCCCCAAAAAAATGAAAAAATCCAACTGTTCCAAAAACTAATCTTAGATCCGTAAATCCACAATCCATAAACCATAAAAAACCCGAAAAAGTGTTTTAAAAAAAGAAACGCTCCATGAAAACCCGAAAAATTAAGAAAGTGTAAAAAAAAGTATTAGTTACTTAAACTAATATACACTTCCTTAATTTAAAAAAACGCAATCTTCTAGTAGCCGCAACTTCGATCGAACAAAACCTGTAAAAACACACACACATTCCCACCCACACAAATATACACATAATATACAATATAACAGTATTACAAACATTATACGCACCATAATAACACATATCCTACCAAACTTTAACATTTCTAAACTAGGCCTCAAAAAATATTGATACATAAATCGTCAAAACCTAACTAACGCATAAAAAACACCACAACTCCAAAAACCTAAATCTACACACACTAACTACAAACTAACTACCTTCAAATTAAATTAAAAATGTAGTTTAAATAAAGAAAAGTAATCTTACCTTTCTCGACGCAAAGCAGCTCCCAACCGCAACCTTCTCCCCTTCGAAATAACCCAAAACAACCGCGAGCGGTTACAAAATACAAGCCCCAAACAAATATGGCAGCTTCAAGCATATAAAATAAATCTAATTTAACTAAATAAATGTCATTACATTATATATAAATTACTTACATGTTTAATTCAAATACTACAATTTTTATCTTATTTGTTTAAATGTATTTTTCATTTTTATATCATTGTAAAATTATAATAATAAATATTATTAAACACATATTATTTAATAATTCCATATATTTACAAGTTACATACATTTATAAAAAAATGTAATAATTTTTTTATATTTAAAAAATGTCTACCTTTTAAACAAAATGTTTATAAATTAAACCATGTAATAATTATTAAGATTAATATTTTATATATTAATATTATTAATTAAAATGTATTATTATTTATTTGGAAAATGTAACTAAGGGGCCCATTAGGATGGCGGGCGGAAGCACCACCGCC
>CAWUFW010032644.1:0-13546 GCA_963921515.1 Calotriton arnoldi | reverse complement strand
CTCTTGTACTTCGTTCAGTTGCATGTGCACTTCTGCCTGTTTGTGTTTGTGCATCTGCACCACTGCATTGGCATATCTTGGGTGTGCCATTGGCTGTATGTAGTTTGGTGGCTTTCCCCTGCTGTCCCTGGGACTCCTAGGTCATCGGTCAGCACAATGATCATGGTTTGTGTGTCCCATTACTGCCATGGTATGGTATCTGTTCACCTCACATCTGCAGTCTCCACAGGGTATCTGCATGTGTGTGCCCATTGGTGCAAATATGTGGGTCTGCATTCTGATGGTCACTTCTGTCATTGTGTCATTGATGAATGTTGACAGTGTCAGCCCCCATGGGAGTTGTTTGTCTGCACATGGCCAAAGGTATGTCTTATTTGCACTGCAGTATTTGGCTCCCCCAATTTATGTTGCAATGGGACACATACACTACTTTGCCACTGATGTGTTTTTTGTTCTGTGACCAGGAATCATCCATGCAGTTTGGCAGTTGCAGCTCTTTCTTTGTCAACACTTACCTTTTGGTCACTGTGATGATGGGGGATTGGACCCCATTGCCACAATGTTCAAAATGTGCTTCAGCTATGGACCCCACACTTACCTTTTGGTCACTGTGATGATGGGGGTTTGGACCCCATTGCCACAATGGTCATGGCCTGCTTGCATTGTGGGGGCCACACACATATATGTGTGGCACATGTGCTAGGGGGTCACATTGTATGTTCAAAGTCATGTTCATTGTTGTAGGCATTTGACACAGTCTACACACGCTTGTCATGTTGTTGGGGGGATGTCTTTTTCTTGCATTCCCTAGGTTGTGGTGTGCTGGTTGTGTCATGCATTGTCCATCCTATGAATGGGGGTGGTAGGGGTGGTAGGCATCCAGCCCCCCTGGGTGAGGGTGGTAGTGGTGGTAGGCATCCAGCCCCCTGGGTGAGGGTAGTGGTAGGCATCCAGCCCCCTGGGTGAGGGTGGTAGTAGTGGTAGGCATCCAGCCCCCTGGCTAAGGGTGGTAGTAGTGGTAGGCATCCAGTCCCCCCTGGGTGAGGGTGGTAGTAGTGGTAGGCATCCAGCCCCCCCTGGCTAAGGGTGGTAGTAGTGGTAGGCATCCAGCCCCCGCTGGGTAAGGGGGTAGTGGTGGTAGGCATCTGGCACCCCCCTGGCTAAGGGTGGTAGTAGTGGTAGGCATCCACCCCCCCTGGGTGAGGGTGGTAGTAGTGGTAGGCATCTGGCACCCCCATGGCTAAGGGTGGTAGTGGTGGTGGGCATCTGGCACCACCCTGGCTAAGGGTGGTAGTGGTGGTGGGCATCTGGCACCACCCTGGCTAAGGGTGGTAGTAGTGGTAGGCATCCAGCCCCCCTGGGTGAGGCTGGTAGTAGTGGTAGGCATCCAGCCCCCTGGCTAAGGGTGGTAGTAGTGGTAGGCATCCAGCCCCCTGGGTGAGGGTGGTAGTAGTGGTAGGCATCCAGCCCCCTGGCTAAGGGTGGTAGTAGTGGTAGGCATCCAGCCCCCTGGCTGAGGGTGGTAGTAGTGATAGGCATCCAGCCCCCCTGGCTAAGGGTGGTAGTAGTGGTAGGCATCCAGCCCCCTGGGTGAGGGTGGTAGTAGTGGTAGGCATCCAGCCCCCCTGGCTAAGGGTGGTAGTAGTGGTAGGCATCCAGCTCCCCCTGGGTGAGGTTGGTAGTAGTGGTAGGCATCCAGCCCCCCTGGGTGAGGGTGGTAGTAGTGGTAGGCATCCAGCCCCCCTGGGTGAGGGTGGTAGTAGTGGTAGGCATCCAGCCCCCTGGCTAAGGGTGGTAGTAGTGGTAGGCATCCAGCCCGCCCTGGGTGAGGGTGGTAGTAGTGGTAGGCATCCAGCCCCCTGGCTGAGGGTGGTAGTAGTGGTAGGCATCCAGGCCCCCTGGGTGAGGGTGGTAGTAGTGGTAGGCATCCAGCCCCCTGGCTAAGGGTGGTAGTAGTGGTAGGCATCCAGCCCCCCTGGGTGAGGGTGGTAGTAGTGGTAGGCATCCAGCCCCCTGGCTAAGGGTGGTAGTAGTGTTAGGCATCCAGCCCCCCTGGGTGAGGGTGGTAGTAGTGGTAGGCATCCAGCCCCCCTGGGTGAGGGTGGTAGTAGTGGTAGGCATCCAGCCCCCCTGGGTGAGGGTGGTAGTAGTGGTAGGCATCCAGCCCCCCTGGGTGAGGGTGGCAGTAGTGGTAGGCATCCAGCCCCCTGGCTAAGGGTGGTAGTAGTGGTAGGCATCCAGCCCCCTGGGTGAGGGTGGTAGTAGTGGTAGGCATCCAGCCCCCTGGCTAAGGGTGGTAGTAGTGGTAGGCATCCAGCCCCCCCTGGGTGAGGGTGGTAGTAGTGGTAGGCATCCAGCCCCCCCTGGCTAAGGGTGGTAGTAGTGGTAGGCATCCAGCCCCCCCTGGGTGAGGGTGGTAGTAGTGGTAGGCATCCAGCCCCCCTGGCTAAGGGTGGTAGTAGTGGTAGGCATCCAGCCCCCTGGGTGAGGGTGGTAGTAGTGGTAGGCATCCAGCCCCCTGGGTGAGGGTGGTAGTAGTGGTAGGCATCCAGCCCCCTGGCTAAGGGTGGTAGTAGTGGTAGGCATCCAGCCCCCCCTGGGTGAGGGTGGTAGTAGTGGTAGGCATCCAGCCCCCCCTGGGTGAGGGTGGTAGTAGTGGTAGGCATCCAGCCCCCCCTGGGTAGGGGTGGTGGTGCACATTCAGGCCCCTGTGTGCATATGTGGCATTGGTGATGGGCATCCCGCCCCTATGGTGCTGCTGTTGCTGGTGTAAGTATATTCTGCATCCCTCTGTGTGTGTGTTATGTGTCGTGTACGTGTTGTATGTGTTTTGTGGTTGGTGTCTGACTTACCTTCTGCGCCCTACGCGTCCGTGCCTGTTCCGGTAGTAAATGTAGAATATTGGTATGATCGGGACGAAGGGATTCATGGGTTGGTTCGTGTCGTTCGTCCTTCTCGTTGCTTCGCGTCGTCCTCGTCGCTTCGCGTCGTCCTCATCGCTGGCGTGTTCGTCTTGTAGCCGTGGATCGTGTTGTGGCGCGAATTGGAGCTTATGTGCGCCTCTCGCGGATGCTTTGACGTGCCGTGCGTAGCGACGGGTTTGGCGTGTACGGGAAGCGCATCGTACTTGGTCGGCCGGACGGAGCTGCATTTTCCCTTCCGTGCGACTCGATTCTGCGTTTCCGGATTCGCCTCGGTCGGAGAACAGGACCTGGATTGGGTGAGTACGACTCGGCCGGATTCTGTGCTGTTGTGCGCATCGTACTTACTCGTTCGGTCTGCTGTACGGATCGGTCGGGAAACAGGCTTTCGCATGGCTTTTTTCCCGACCGAATGGTATTGGGTGCGCCTCCGACCGGGATCGGAATCGGCCCCTATGTAGTAAAGAACAGAATCTTTTTTCTCGATTTTCCAAATTTCAAGATGAAGATCTTCCAGATAAAACACAACATTCACAATTACATTAGCATAGCAGTTGATACCTGAACTATTTTCTAACTGGTATCCTACAATATCATCAACAGTGTCCATTTACATTTTCTTCCCAGACGACTGGAAGGGCGCAGAAGTCAGACCCCTGCTCAAGAAGCCCACAGCTGACCCCACCGACCTCAAGAACTATCGGCCCATCTTGCTCCTCCCCTTCGCAGCCAAAGTTGCATAGAAAACAGTCAACAGGAAACTGACACGATTCATTGAAGAAAACGCCGTCCTCGACCTGTCCCAATCCGGATTTCGAAGCAACCACAGCACAGAGACCGCCCTAATCGCCACCACAGACGACATCCGCACCCTCCTGGACCAAGGCCACTCCGCAGCCCTCATCCTACTCGACCTATCAGCGGCCTTCGACTCCATCTCCCATCGCACACTAGTCGTCAGACTACACGAAGCAGGCATACAAGGAACAGCCCTGGACTGGATCCGATCATTCCTCACCGGAAGAAGCCAAAGGATCAGACTCCCACCCTTCCTCTACGACCCCACGAAAATCACCTGCGGAGTCCCACAGGGTTCATCACTGAGCCCCACCCTCTTCAACATTTACATGGCCCCCTCGCAGCCATCGTCCGACAACACGGCCTCAACATCGTATCCTACGCCGACGACACCCAGCTCATCCTCTCCCTCACCAAAGACCCCACCACTGCCAAACTCAACTTCCAGAAAGGAATGCAAGACGTCGCAGTCTGGATGACCAACAGCTGCCTGAAGCTCAACGCCGAGAAGACAGAAGTCCTCGTGCTCGGTACCACCCCTTCTGCATGGGACAGCACCTGGTGGCCGACCGCCCTCGGAAGCCCACCTACCCCCTCAGACCACACCAAGAACCTCGGCATCGTACTCGACTCATCACTCTCCATGAACCGACAGGTCAACGCCGTCACCTCCAGCTGCTTCAACACCCTCCGCATCCTCCGCAAGACCTTCAAGTGGATCCCCCTGAGTCAAGGAAGACAGTCACCCACGCACTCATCACCAGCAGACTGGACTATGGAAACGCACTCTACGCCGGCATCAACAAGTCCCTACTCCGCAAACTCCAGACAGTACAGAACACCGCCGCCAGACTCGTCCTCGGCATCCCCCGACACGAACACATCAGCCAACACCTACGAAGTCTCCACTGGCTCCCCGTGGAGAAAAGAGTCACTTTCAAAATCCTCACTCACGCCTACAAATGCCTACACAACAGCGGACCCAAATACCTCAACGACAGAATCAACTTCCACGTACCCAAAAGAAACCTCCGATCTTCCAACCTCGCACTGGCCGAAACCCCGCGCATCCACAAAGCCACAGCAGGCGGAAGATCCTTCTCTCACATTGCAGCCAAGACCTGGAACGAGCTACCGGCAGACATCAGACGCGCCCCCTCCCTGAATACCTTCAGGAAGACCCTCAAGACCTGGCTCTTCGGCTAAACAGATCTGCGGACCCCCCCCCTCAGCGCCTTGAGACCCTCACGGGTGAGTAGCGCGCTTACAATTCCCTGATTGATTGATTGATTTGTAGCTTCATCATCCTCTTGAATTGTTTTCTTTTTTTCAACCTCACTAGAATGTTTGTCATATTTTCGTTTTGCACCCACTATACGCTTTTCATATACGGGATATTCACCTGAGTTAGGAGCATACAGTCTTCTTAACAAATTATACTCTCTTACACAATTTGCATCAGCACTAACCTTTTTCTCATCAAAATCAATCAAATACAAACCAGATAATGGTCTTACTCGAGACAATGCAACGTATGCCATGCCTTCTTTAAACACTGTACTTCCAATATTTACCAAAGCACTGCCTACACTTAAATCTTGAGATTTTTGAATGGTTACTGCATATGCTAAAGAAAGAGGAAACTGTTTTCCGCGAACATACAAGTCTTTTACAAGCAAAAAACGAACAGCACAATGTCCAATCTGTTTTACCTCGTCAATCTGATCAAATTTAATCTTCAAGAATTCAATTACATCTCTGTTCTGATAATTAACAAAATCAACAACTTTTCCCATTGCTCATTTACTAAACCTTTTTCTACATACAAATTACGTCGTAAATTACCCGACAGTTTTTACATACATATAAAGTCTTTTCTAAACCAGCAGTCTTAGACACAGACTTTTCCAAAGAATCCAATTTTGTCTGTAATTTCTCTGAGAGAAGAATAGTAACTCCTTCGTGTTCCATTTTATCAATGGTCTCCATTTTCACTATTGGTTGTTTTTCCAGTTTCAAAAGTTCATGATTGAATGTAGAACACTCTAGCAGTGTTGGCATTAGGCAAACTATATACTTTTTTTCTCCAATTTTTTTGTACATTATTTCAGGTGCAATGTTTTCATTTAGAAACAAATTCGTTAGTAGCCGACTTTGTAAAACTTCTTTACCATGTTGTGCCAAAACTCCAATTCTTATATCTTGAAGAATGTTTCCATAGTGTTCATCACTTGCTTGTCGTATATTCTTAATAAGTTCTTTATATTCAAAATGAGACCAAATGTTTACATTTTCAATACTTCCCAAAGATTTCCTAGTATCTTCATGGACAAGAGTTTTAAAAACTGGTTGTCCTTTCACAGGAGTCAGTTGTAGTAGATTGCCAAATACAATTACATGTTTTCCTCCAAATAAAACATCATAATCTGTTTTTAAAATCTGTTGCATTCTTAAATGTACAAAGGCAAGCATTAAGTTTGAGACCATGCTCACCTCATCAATGATTAAAAGTTTCATTTTCTTTAGTTGTCTTGAGACTTCACAACAAGCTTCTCCAGATAGTTTATGATATTCCAACTTATTTTCAGGTTCTACTGGTAGCATGAGTAAACGATGTAATGTAAACCCTTTAATGTTGTGTGCTGCTAACCCAGTTGGACCTCTTACAACACAAGATGAATGTGATTCAGTGTTTTTCTGTAGATAACTGGTCAAAACTTTAATTAAGAAACTTTTCCCTGATCCAGCTTGACCACTGATATTCATTTGAATAGGTTTAAATGATGTGCAGTTGCACTCTTTTTTTCATGAAGTAAACCATGCTGTATCTGTTGTGTCACTTGCTGATATATTTCGTTTTGTTCAAAATTTAGTTGGTCTTCCAAGTTTCCCAACTCAATTATATCCTGTTGTGCTTGTTGCTTTGCCATTTCTACTTCATTCATAGCTATTGCTGTTTCATTTTCAAGAATTGGTTGTCCTAATGGATCTTGACTTAGAGGAGCAGAACTTTGACTATCTTGAGAACTGTCTCTAGCTATTTCAGCTGCAATAGTAGTTTCTTGTTCAATCTCTTCATTTAACATTTGTAGATAATTTGGAAGAATTATGCATTGAATACTATCTTTACATGCATTAAAATAATCTTCAAAGCAGTCAAAATCTCCAAGTAATTCCATTTCAGTACGCCATGGCTTGAAGAGTTGCAGAAGTGCTAAATAGAAAAATTCCATTTTATTTGAAGTTTCGCAACTGAGTTTTCTGTGATTAATAAGATTTCCTTTGGCATGTTTTACCAAACATCCATCACATCCAATTACTGCATATTTTTCTTCATTTATATTTTCTGTAACATTTCTCTTAAAACTATAATGTTGTAGTACTTCATAGAGACATATGTTTTCCAGATGTGAACTTATTTTGGGACAGTACGTATCCAACATATTTGTTTTTAGAATATCTGTACTTTCTGGTTCATTCAATGCTAAGTATTCAATTTCTTGTACAGATTCAAAACTCGATTTTATGCTGCAGCAAGACCTAGACTTACCCAAATGATTCCTCTTGACTTTTAATATAAGCTTGCAGAGGTCAACCGATCCGAACATTCGTAGGATCCAATCTCTCGATGGGAAAGCATCTTCAAACTAAATCTGTACAATTTGTTACTAAGAGTCTTCTCTTGCCAAATTTCTTCACACATTTCTTTCAACTCCGTCTTTTCAGATTTGGTAATATATGATGTAACATAACGAGCAACAGCAATCAAATTATCTGCAACATATTGGATATCCATGTCTACATTCCACATTGACAAAATCACTGGATTGTAGTCATTAATATACTTTGAATCTTCACTTCTTTTTATGTTGTAAGTATTCTTTGGAGATTTTCGCTTTATAGTATGTCTTACTGCTGACATGAAACTGTTGACTCTTCCTTTTGAAATTACTGGACGTGGGAATCCAAAACGACATTTTGTATAAAATTTTCCCTTTGACGTGTATTTTCGTTGACAATATTTTCCACATCGATGACTTTGAAACCGTAAAACTTGTTGTCTTAAGCTGTTTTCTCCTCCTTTTTTTGGAATGGCACAAGTAACATAGTCTTCAATGAAAGACAAAACAGTTTTATCAGAATCGGTTCCAAATGTAGGTGCATTCTTGATCCATAATAGCATGTGTATATGAGGAGCACCTCTGGCTTGGTACTCCTTTCTGCAAAAGAAATCAATAACTTCTCCAAGAGGTGGATTATTTTTATTGCTGATAAAAGATATCATAGCTTGAAACCTATGATTAAAATATCTGCACACATTTACAGGATCCAAAGAACAGAGTTCTCCAGCTGTCTTCAATTCAATGTTTTTTTACATTTGAATTTGCTTCTCGTAGAAATTCAAGTAAATCGTCCCATGCGTATTCAGCACAGCTAAGCGTAAAAAAACACGTAGGGGTTCCTAAGTTCCTTAACATACATTTAAGTTCTCCGTGACGACAATACCAATACTCATTAGTACCACGTTGACATGCATCAAATTAATTAACTGAGATTCTAAATGATCGTCTCTTCGTTGAACTTTGTCCAAAAATTCCTTTGCAGAAAGATATGTAAGATGAACTCCTGTTTTCAATATGTGGTTCACTGGATATGAAAGTCCAGACAAGTCACTTTCAAACAGAAGATGAAATAAATATGGAATACACTGTCGAAATCTTGGATCTTCTGAGTACAATCTTGTTGTACGATATTCTGAAGCTGGAATCTGTACTGGTCGTTCATCATATCGTCCACCTTTTCCAGTGGGGAAGAGCTGTGGAAAACGACGAGCTTCTAAACTTTTTTCCCAAACACTCATGGGAGTTCCCTTTGCTTTCTTCATTTGGAATAATTTAATAGTGTTTCCTAACACTTCTTTAGAATGTAGAGGATGTATACTATAATGTTCATAAATTTCTTCTCTCCTTGAGTTGTCCACTTTTTCAATTTAGCCAGTAGAAATTTCTCTTTCATCTTCTATAGATAATTCTTCTTCTTCCACATATACATTTTTATAATAAATATTATTTTGTACAAGATATAAAGTAGCCTTTTGAAGTTTGGTGACATCTACTAACTCTTGCCATATTTTCCGACTCTTTGTTGGCACACCATTAACTAGAATAACTACAGGTTCAGTTTCCTTTCTCTCTATACCAACAGTTTCAATATTTTTCTTAAAATCTAAAGGTAAATAAACAACTCTCCCTTTTAAACCTCTTTGTAAATCTGTTGGAGGCAGCTTACTTGTTTTAGACTCCATACGAACTGTAGCCTGAAACGGATGCACAGATTGAACAAGAATGGCCTCATAAGTATTTAAATCTACCAGTTCCGGAAGAATAGCTACCAACTCTAGGTTGTTATGTACAGCTCTAGCTGGCATTTTATTCTCTTCTAATTTGTTGTAACAATATTTACAAATACGTTGATCACTACCCAACTCCAAACGACCTTCCACCAACAAATAAGCACCAAATTGCTCCCACTTATCATTGTATTCCTTTTCACTTTTTAAATATACATCAACATTCCTAGTTTGACTTCTATAGTGAGTACGTCGACAACAAATACAAACATAGTTTGGTTTCTCACAAGAAACTACCTTAAACTTTGTCATTTCTTCTGCAAACGTCTCAGTAGTACTATCTTCCACCTCTTCTTCAACACCTACACTTATCAAACTCTCACTTTCTCTACACTCCTCTTGAGGACCAAAGAAATGAAACGCTATATCATCAGAAACTCTTTTTACATCCAATACTGAACTATGCAAAAGAGCTGTGTTTATTTCACTTAAACATAATGCAGGACTTTTTACATAGTACAATCTTCTCACTAACTTCCGCATTTCTGAGTGATGTACTGCTAACATTCTTAAATGATGAAAAGTACTTCTACACACTTTTCTAGAAAGACACGCCAGAGAATGACCCTGCAAGTTACTATATTTTCTCACTTTACAAGGATCTAGTCCTTCCAACATCTTAATCTTTTGTTTAACACTTTTTTTACCATAATCTCGTAAGAAATTTTGTAATATATCAATAGATTCCTGTCGTATACTACAAATACTACTACAATCCCACCTATACACTGGAGCTTGTGTACTTGAACTTCTTCAGCTATTACTTGTTCCACATTTCTAGGAACCATCTTTTCTTTTTCAATTGGACAACCGTTTTTAACCTCATAACAACGACCCCTGATATCAACTGCATGAACTAGTGTAATTTGTTTGAAAATAGCTTTCTTCATTAAAAATAGATTCAGTACTAGAAGTGTGCTTCCATTCACCCGAAGTTTTCTTGCAAAAGTTAGTTCTAATAACCAGTCTTTTTCTTTTACTTTTCTCCTTCATGAAATGAAATGAAATGAAAATGATATTTATAAAGCGCATAGTTACCCGCGGGCATCCCAGCGCTGTGGGCAAGTCGAATCGGCTGTGACACGATCAATTGGGGAAAAGCCAAGTTTTAAGCATCTTACGGAATGACATGTAGTTGGGTTCCTTTCGGAGCTGCAGAGGAAGTGCGTTCCATAGCTTAGCGGCGTTGTAAGAAAAAAAGACGTCCGCCGCTTCGGGCCTTCTTAATTCTAGGCACAGACGCCAAATGAAGATTATTTGAGCGAAGGTCCCTAGTAGCTAAATTGGGCTGGATCAAAGATGAGATAATAGGAGGTCCATTCCCTCCTATCAGCCTGTGAGTGATACACAAAGCTTTAAAATGGACTCTTTCCAAAACTGGAAGCCAATGGAGAGCCTTTAGGGCAGGCCTTGCTGTTTGGCGACTTTGAATTCCCATAAGAATCCTAGCGGCACAGTTCTGCACAGTTTGAAGTTTGGCCAACACCAGGCTAGGGGCAGCTAGGTACAGTGCATTTCCGTAGTCCAAACGAGATAAAATAAGCGATTGGACTACAAGCTTTCTAACCTGGTGGGGTAGCAGAGGAAGCACTTTGCGCAGCATTCTTAAAATGCCAAAACAGGAGGCAACAACCTTTCTGGCTTGGGTTTTAAAACTGAGCTCAGAGTCAAGCCAAACACCAAGGCTCTTTATCTCTGATTTAGGGGCCGGCATGGGGCCCATACAAGTAGGCCAAGTAGAAGCTATTTCAGAGAGAGAAGGTTTGCCAAGGAGCATAAGCTCAGTCTTGTCCCCATTAAGTTTAAGATGGGAATGTTTCATCCATCTCATCACTTCCTCGAGACAAGGGCCAAGACAAGTAGATGCTTTATTGGTGTGGTTCAAAGCGACGACCAATTGTGTGTCGTCGGCATAAGTGACAATTTGCACCCCAAATGGAAGAACAATGTCAGCAAGAGGAGCCATGTAAACATTAAAAAGAGTGGGGCTCAAGGACGACCCCTGAGGAACCCCACAATGAAGAGGTCGAGGAGTGGATGTAGCCTCACCCTCGACTACTTGGAAATATCTGTTCTCCAGAAAAGATCGCAGCCAATCCAGAGCAATTCCAGTAATACCCAAATCCTGAAGCCGTTGGATTAAATTAAAATACGGTGATTAACCGTATCGAAGGCCGCGCTAAGATCTAAAAGAAGCACGGCCAGGGAGCCTCCTGCATCGAGGATCCTTCTGGAATTCTCGACGACTGCTAGTAAGGCGGTTTCTGTCCCATGTCCTGGGCGAAACCCAGTTTGGGACGCATGGAGAAGGTTCTCCCTTTCTAGGTATCTGGAGAGTGATCGATTTACGTACTTTTCTGCGATTTTGCTCACCCCAGGAAGGAGCGAGATGGGACGATAGTTACCAAGACAGTCGGGATCTAAGTTCGGTTTTTTCAATAAAGCCTTTACCAAGGCTTTTTTCCAAAGGAGAGGGACCACCCCAGAGGAAAGCGAGGCGTTGATCAGTTCCATAATAGTGGGGCCTACTAAGACAGATACAGATTTCAAGATGTTAAAAGGAGCCGGATCACTAGGTGATCCACTCTTAACCGATGCGAACATGATTTTGAAAGTTTCGGTGTCCAGTGGAGGAATCACTTCAAGAGAGTGTTCTTTACTCCATACCTTTATTTCCTCTAAGGGAGGAACAGGCAGGGGGTTGGGAAATAAGCAGCTAATGGTTAAAATTTTATTGTGAAAAAAATCTGCAAAGTCATTGCATCGGTCAACTGTTGCTTCATAAGAGACCAAGGGAGTGGGTGCATTGAGGAGTTTGTTTACAATGCGAAACGTCTCCCGAGGGGAGTTAACGGCAGCAGAAATTTTTTCGCTAAAATAGTATGCTTGCGCCTTTTTAATTTCACTTTTGTATATACTAATGGTGTCCCTATATTGCTTTTTCTTGGAAAGGGAAAAATCTTTCCTCCAGCTTCTCTCTGCCCTCTTACACACTTGCTTTAACTCGTGAAGTTTAGGCGTGTACCAAGCTGCCTTATTGGGTCCTATGTTTATCTGGATGTTCTTTTTAGGGAGAACCTGATCTAAAGTCCCTTCGATCCAGTTATTAAAATGGTCATTCCCTACTACCGGATCAAAGATTATAGATGGTTTGGAAAGATCCAGAGCAGAGGTCCATTTTTCTAAGCTAAGTTTAGGCCAGCCGCGGACTAATTTCCCTAATGGTTGAACGGTAGGGATAGCCAACTTAGGTGACCAATGTAAAGGGATCAAATGATGGTCTGACCAAGGAATGGGAATAGGGTCCAAACAAAATAGCTCTTGTAAGTTAGAAAAAACAGGGTCAAGAAGGTGACCTTTAGTGTGAGTAGCCAATGGCACCTTCTGGAAGAGTTGAAGGGCGGCGAGGTCCGAAGAGAGTTCTGACGCACCTATTGACGCATGATCGTCAATATGGACATTTAGATCGCCTAGAACAGTAAAATTAGAAGCACAACTAGCCAACTTAGTGACTGTTTCAGATAGAGAGTTAGAAAACTGACCCATCGATCCAGGCGGTCGATAGATTAAAATGCCCGAAAAGGAAAGCAAGGGGGAGAGTCTTATAGAAAAATGAAAATTCTCGCAATCACTTAAAGGACTCCAGAGGTTGCGACACTTAAAAGAGTTTTTAAAAATAATAGCAACCCCACCGCCTTTCCCTGTAGGTCTATCAAGTATCTGAATTAAATAATCAGAGGGAAGGGCTTGGACAATATCAGGTTCCGAGTAGAGGTTGGTCCATGTTTCAGTAAGAAACAAAATATCCGGACTTTCCTCTGACAACAGCATAAATAATTCCGATGAGTGTTTAGGAAGTGATCTACAATTGAGCAGGAACAATTTGTAGGTTCTCCCCTGTGGTTCTTCCAAAGAAGAAAAGGAAGATTGAGTTTGTAGCCTAAAGGAACAATGCCTACAACACGTCTCTAAGCAGCTAGGGTTAATTTTATGAATACATCCTATAACAGGAATTTTATTGTTTTATTCAATGTCTTCATTCTCTTCAATACTAATATAAACAATCTTCTTTTCAATTCAAAAGCCTTTTCGACTACATTTTCAATCTGTTGTTTTTTATTGTAAAATGCTGATCTTCTTTTATATTTTTTGCAATCTTTTAATACATTTTGTAGTACTCTACTTTTATACATTCTCTTCCTAATGTCTTTATATTCTTTCATCCTTCTTTCAATATAGATTGTTTTCCCATAACCTGATTTTCCATTAATTTGTCCTTTTTTCGTTTCCTTCTGATTGGTTGTACAACTTTTCTTTCTCTTTTCCCGTATTGAAAATTCATTACATTCTTAAAAGCTCTTTTAACAAATTCTTTAGTTCTCTTACCAGACTTTTTTTTCTTCAATGTCACATGTTG
>CAWUFW010032643.1:0-13546 GCA_963921515.1 Calotriton arnoldi | reverse complement strand
GCTGCTATTGCTAGGGTTTAGGGCAGTGCAGTGGTGTTCGGGCAGTGTAGGGGTCTTGCTGGGGGTGGTGTTTCAGGGTTTAGGGCAGTGGTGTTCGGGCAGTGTAGGGGGTCTTGCTGGGGGTGATGTTTCAGGGTTTAGGGCAGTGCATTGGTGTTCGGGCAGTGTAGGGGTCTTGCTGGGGGTAGTGTTTCAGGGTTTAGGGCAGTGCAGTGGTGTTCGTGCAGTGTAGGGGGTCGTGCTGGGGGTGGTGTTTCAGGGTTTAGGGCAGTGCAGTAGTGTTCGGGCAGTGTAGGGGATCGTGCAGGGGGTGGTGTTTCAGGGTTTAGGGCAGTGCAGTGGTGTTCAGGCAGTGTAGGGGGTCGTGCTGGGGGTGGTGTTTCAGGGTTTAGGGCAGTGCAGTGGTGTTCGGGCAGTGTATGGGGTCGTGCAGGGGGTGGTGTTTCAGGGTTTAGGGCAGTGCAGTGGTGTTCGGGCAGTGTAGGGGGTCGTGCTGGGGCTGGTGTTTCAGGGTTCAGGGCAGTGCAGTGGTATTCGGGCAGTGTAGGGGGTCTTGCTGGGGGTGGTGTTTCAGGGTTTAGGGCAGTGGTGTTCGGGCAGTGTAGGGGGTCTTGCTGGGGGTGATGTTTCAGGGTTTAGGGCAGTGCAGTGGTGTTCGGGCAGTGTAGGGGTCTTGCTGGGGGTAGTGTTTTAGGGTTTAGGGCAGTGCACTGGTGTTCGTGCAGTGTAGGGGGTCGTGCTGGGGATGGTGTTTCAGGGTTTAGGACAGTGCAGTAGTGTTCGGGCAGTGTAGGGGTTCGTGCAGGGGGTGGTGTTTCAGGGTTTAGGGCAGTGCAGTGGTGTTTGGGCAGTGTAGTGGGTCGTGCTGGTGGTGGTGTTTCAGGGTTTAGGGCAGTGCAGTGGTGTTCAGGCAGTGTAGGGGGTCGTGCTGAGGCTGGTGTTTCACGGTTTAGGGCAGTGCAGTGGTGTTCGGGCAGTGTAGGGGGTCGTGCTGGGGCTGGTGTTTCAGGGTTTAGGGCAGTGCAGTGGTGTTCGGGCAGTGTAGGCGGTCGTGCTGGGGCTGGTGTTTCAGGGTTTAGGGCAGTGCAGTGGTGTTCGGGCAGTGTAGGGGTCGTGCTGGGGCTGGTGTTTCAGGGTTTAGGGCAGTGCAGTGGTGCTCGGGCAGTGTAGGGGTCGTGCTGGGGGTGGTGTTTCAGGGTTTAGGGTAGTGCAGTGGTGTTCGGGCAGTGTAGGGGGTCGTGCTGGGGCTGGTGTTTCAAGGTTTAGGGCAGTGCAGTGGTGTTCGGGCAGTGTAGGGGGTCGTGCTGGGGCTGGTGTTTCAGGGTTTTGGGCAGAGCAGTGGTGTTCGGGCAGTGTAGGGGGTTGTGCTGGGGGTGGTGTTTCAGGGTTTAGGGCAGTGCAGTGGTGTTCGGGCAGTGTAGGGGTCGTGCTGGGGGTGGTGTTTCAGGGTTTAGGGCAGTGGTGTTCGGGCAGTGTAGGGGGTCGTGAAGGGGGTGGTGTTTCAGGGTTTAGGGCAGTGCAGTGGTGTTCGGGCAGTGTAGGGGGTTGTGCTAGGGGTGGTGTTTCAGTGTTTAGGGCAGTGCAGTGGTGTTCAGGCAGTGTAGGGGGTCGTGCAGGGGCTGGTGTTTCAGGGTTTAGGACAGTGCAGTGGTGTTCGGGCAGTGTAGGGGGTCGTGCTGGGGGTAGTGTTTCAGGGTTTAGGGCAGTGCAGTGGTGCTTGTGTAGTGTAGGGGTCGTGCTTGGGGCTAGTGTTTTAGGGTTTAGGGCAGTGCAGTGGTGTTTGGGCAGTGTAGGGGGTCGTGCTGGGGGTAGTGTTTTAGGGTTTAGGGCAGTGCAGTGGTGTTTGTGCAGTGTAGGGGGTCGTGCTGGGGGTAGTGTTTCAGGGTTTAGGGCAGTGCAGTGGTGCTTGTGCAGTGTAGGGGATCGTGCTGGGGTAGTGTTTCAGGATTTAGGGTAGTGCAGTGGTGTTTGGGCAGTGTAGTGGGTCGTGCTGGGGGTAGTGTTTCAGGGTTTAGGGCAGTGCAGTGGTGTTTGTGCAGTGTAGGGGGTCATGCTGGGGGTAGTGTTTTGGGGTTTAGGATAGTGCAGTGGTGCTTGTGTAGTGTAGGGGGTCATGCTGGGGGTATGTGTTTTAGGGTTTAGGGTAGTGCAGTGGTGTTTTTGTAGTGTAGGGGGTCATGTTTTAGGGTAGTGCAGTGGTGTTTGGGTAGTGTAGGGGTCGTGCTGGGGGTAGTGTTTTAGGATTTAGGTTAGTGCAGTGGTGTTCGGGCAGTGTAGGGGGTCGTGCAGGGGGTGGTGTTTCAGGGTTTAGGGCAGTGCAGTGGTGTTCGGGCAGTGTAGGGGGTCGTGCTGGGGCTGGTGTTTCAGGGTTCAGTGCAGTGGTGTTCGGGCAGTGTAGGGGGTCTTGCTGGGGGTGATGTTTCAGGGTTTAGGGCAGTGCAGTGGTGTTCGGGCAGTGTAGGGGGTCTTGCTGGGGGTAGTGTTTTAGGGTTTAGGGCAGTGCACTGGTGTTCGTGCAGTGTAGGGGGTCGTGCTGGGGATGGTGTTTCAGGGTTTAGGACAGTGCAGTAGTGTTCGGGCAGTGTAGGGGTTCGTGCAGGGGGTGGTGTTTCAGGGTTTAGGGCAGTGCAGTGGTGTTCGGGCAGTGTAGTGGGTCGTGCTGGTGGTGGTGTTTCAGGGTTTAGGGCAGTGCAGTGGTGTTCAGGCAGTGTAGGGGGTCGTGCTGAGGCTGGTGTTTCACGGTTTAGGGCAGTGCAGTGGTGTTCGGGCAGTGTAGGGGGTCGTGCTGGGGCTGGTGTTTCAGGGTTTAGGGCAGTGCAGTGGTGTTCGGGCAGTGTAGGCGGTCGTGCTGGGGCTGGTGTTTCAGGGTTTAGGGCAGTGCAGTGGTGTTCGGGCAGTGTAGGGGGTCTGTGCTGGGGCTGGTGTTTCAGGGTTTAGGGCAGTGCAGTGGTGCTTGGGCAGTGTAGGGGGTCATGCTGGGGGTGGTGTTTCAGGGTTTAGGGTAGTGCAGTGGTGTTTGGGCAGTGTAGGGGTTGTGCTGGGGCTGGTGTTTCAAGGTTTAGGGCAGTGCAGTGGTGTTCGGGCAGTGTAGGGGTCGTGCTGGGGCTGGTGTTTCAGGGTTTTGGGCAGAGCAGTGGTGTTCGGGCAGTGTAGGGGGTCGTGCTGGGGGTGGTGTTTCAGGGTTTAGGGCAGTGCAGTGGTGTTCAGGCAGTGTAGGGGGTCGTGCTGGGGGTGGTGTTTCAGGGTTTAGGGCAGTGGTGTTCGGGCAGTGTAGGGGGTCGTGAAGGGGGTGGTGTTTCAGGGTTTAGGGCAGTGCAGTGGTGTTCGCGCAGTGTAGGGGTCGTGCTAGGGGTGGTGTTTCAGGGTTTAGGGCAGTGCAGTGGTGTTCGGGCAGTGTAGGGGGTCGTGCAGGGGCTGGTGTTTCAGGGTTTAGGACAGTGCAGTGGTGTTCGGGCAGTGTAGGGGGTCGTGCTGGGGGTAGTGTTTTAGGGTTTAGGGTAGTGCAGTGGTGCTTGTGTAGTGTAGGGGTCGTGCTGGGGGTAGTGTTTTAGGGTTTAGGGTAGTGCAGTGGTGTTTGGGTAGTGTAGGGGGTCGTGCTGGGGGTAGTGTTTTAGGGTTTAGGGTAGTGCAGTGGTGTTTGTGTAGTGTAGGGGGTCGTGCTGGGGGTAGTGTTTTAGGGTTTAGGGTAGTGCAGTGGTGCTTGTGTAGTGTAGGGGGTCGTGCTGGGGGTAGTGTTTTAGGGTTTAGGGTAGTGCAGTGGTGTTTGTGTAGTGTAGGGGGTCATGTTTTAGGGTAGTGCAGTGGTGTTTGGGTAGTGTAGGGGGTCGTGCTGGGGGTAGTGTTTTAGGATTTAGGTTAGTGCAGTGGTGTTTGGGTAGTGTAGGGGGTCGTGCTGGGGGTAGTGTTTTAGGGTTTAGGGTAGTGCAGTGGTGTTTGTGTAGTGTAGGGGGTCATGCTGGGGGTAGTGTTTTAGGGTTTAGGATAGTGCAGTGGTGCTTGTGTAGTGTAGGGGGGTCATGTTTTAAGATGCAACGCTCCAATACCTGACCAGTCTGCACTACATAAAACTGCAAAAAAACTAAAAATAAAAAGTGTTTTGCACACTTTTGTCATTGGGCTATATGTGGGCTACATCTGGGTAATATTTGTGCTACATTTGGGCTCTTTTTTCACTGGTGGCCATCTTGGAAGACTTCTTTGTTATGAAGTTTCCTAATTTCCTCATTTACTGCAGTCTCCTCAGTAGGAAATGCTTTCAGTTTTTACTTTGATTCCATCAAGAAGGCATTCAGATGTGTCTCACATTTGCCATAAGTTCAGAATGTTAGCACTCTAGTTGCTCATTAGATCACTGTAGTAAAGCTACTGCTCACCAGGGAGTTAACTGGAAGTCTGCTGCTGGTATTGAAAGTGATTGTTTCAGTCTGCATGTCAGAATTTTCTAATGAAATAGAAGAGGATTTGAGATCTCACTTAAAACATGCCCTAATTTTTCTTTCTGCAGCACTAACCATAATTTCTATTTCAAAAAGAACCTCCTCATTTTGTTCCTTTTTAAATTAAATGTTTTAAGTGTTACCAGTTTTTTCCAATCAAGATGGCTTCAGGTGTGCCATACTTTTGTCATAAGTAAGGCTGTTAGCGCTCTAGTTGTTCTTTAGAACACTCTGGGAAGCTGCAGTAGAACACAAAGGCATCAACTGGCAGGCTGCTCCTGTTGAAATATAACAGGAAGATATTTGAGATCACACTTGAAACATGTCCTAATTTTTCTTTCTACAGCACTAACCATAATTTCTATGACAAAATGAACCCCATCATTTTGTTCCTTTTTAAATTAAATGTTTTAAGTGTTACCAGTTTATTCCAATCAAGATGGCTTCAGGTGTGCCATACTTTTGTCATAAGTAAGGCTGTTAGCACTCTAGTTGTTCTTTAGAACACTCTGGGAAGCTGCAGTAGAACACAAGGAATCAACTGACAGTCTCTGCCCTTGTTGGATGTACATGTTTTACTGAGAATGTCAGACTTCATTCTCACATGACTGAGAAAGATAATGTGAATTTACAGAAAATATGCTCTCATTTTAGCTTCTGGAGCACCTTCCAAAACTCTATGGGAAAAGCATGTGAAAATAGTTTTCTCTCAAACATGATTCATGATATCCCAGCAGAAGGTTTTTCACAGGGTAAAATCACCTTAGAACACACCACAATTCATGAAATTAGTATGGTACCATCAACAAATGAATTTTAATGTAACTAAAGTCTGTTATCACCCTTTATAGTTCTCCTTTTGGTAACCCTCAAAATCTTTGATTCACTACAATGCATTTCAATGGGGTACTATCATTTATATTGGTCCCAAGATGGCTGCCAGCAATTCCAGGATGAAGTGCTGACAGCCAATCAGATCTCACGATGACATGTGTGGTTAGGCTCCGCCCAGATATATATGTGATTTTACTTTTGATTTTCTCAGGAACTACTGAACGGATTTACACCATTTAAGCAAAAGGCACGACACTGAACCAAGGGCTACCTCTTTGCCAAATTTGGTGTAATTCCGTTCAGCAGTTTGGGCTGTAGCTGCGACTAAAGGTTCCTATGGAAAAATGAATGGGGAAAACACGTTTTGGGACCCCCCTTTTTTCTCGGCCCCCGCTTGACGAATCACCCCGATACTTTCAGGATAGGAGCGGACCGGAGCGCCCCAACAAGTTGGAAACTTTCGCGAAGATTCGTCAACCGGCGCCAACGTTATTTCAAATAGAATGTTGCGGATTTCCTATGGAAAATAGGTCCTAACTATAACTATCTATTGGCGACCGCCAGTAGATAATATATATATATATATATATATATATATATATATATATATATATAGAGATACCTAAACTTTAAATGAGCAGGTGTGGGAATGAGGGGCAAATGATTGATACCCCCTACAAAATCTTCATTCATCTTGATTTTTGCAAAGAGCTGTTATTGCAAATAAGCATTTCCTTCAAATAAGGTTAGGATGTGTGGTTGTGAGCCAGAGTGACTTGAAAAATGATAAGGTTCAGAATGAATTAGGAGGTGAAGTGAGATTGAATGAAAACCCTGGGACATCAATGTGACGCTTCAAAATTTAAGGGTAGAGAAAAGTGGAGCTCACATGTATATGAGCAGAGGTTAAAAGGTTTGATTAAAAATATTTTATGTTTTTGTATAGGTACTAAAAAAATTGAAATTGCAGGAGAGAACTATTTTATCCCGAAGAAGGTGGCCTTAATTATTGGGATTCTACCAAAACGCAGAGATGCAATATTTTACACTAAATCTAAAAGGCAATGAGTGATTCAGTTGATATAAATATATTTTGGATGCTCTATTCTCCGGATCGTGATTAAATAGATTAGTGATTCCAAGACAAATGTGTTTGTCTACTGTATTTTGCTGGTTTTTGTATGTATATGTGTATTTTTTAGATTCAGTAGTTTCTTTTTAAACAGCTGTGTATCTAAAGAGAGGTGTGATTGTTCACTGTATTTTTCTTATTGCTGATTTAATCTCTTGCCTATGCACCTAGAGGATTGATTGCTTTTCTAACTATACGCAAATTAGTTTTTTAACTGTTATAGTTTGTTTTTAAATAATTCTTACAATTTATGTAAAAAATAATTTTATTTAGTACAGACATTGTGCCTTTTATAAATAAAGATAGATGTGTACAGTCACGGGGTCCTACCTTGATGTCTCCGGAGAAATATATGGTGTGATTGTGAGTAGAATGTGAACTGGGTGTGAGATCTAATGAGACATATCCAAAGGGAGCTTTTTTATATGACTGGATAGTCTAGTTGTGGTACCCTGTTCCTTTGGATAGTGGGGTCCTTCTCTGTTTTTACAGATGCGATTGATATTGTTACTGTGATATTGGCTGTACTCACAACTGTTGTTTCTGTTGTGGCCTTGCTGTGGTAGAAGCTTTGGCTCTGCTATTTTTACTGTTGTGGTAGCAGCTCTGGTTGTTTATGTGATCTCTGCTGTCATCACTGCTCTTGTCTCTGTCACAGTGGATGCTGTGGTCACTACTGTGGCCACAACTGTCATCATAGCCTTGGGTGCTGCTGTGGTCTCAGTTGTGTTTACAGCTTTTGATGCTGCTGTAAGTTATTGTTGCTGCTGTGGTGGTGTCCATTGTGGCAGCTGTTGTGGCTGGTATATTAGTAACTGTGTTGCTACTGTGGTAGCAGCTGCTGGTGCGCTTCCTGCTATTGTTGATGTGTTTTGGAGTGGTTACAATGGTTATCCTTACCTTACAGGCACCTGATATTGTTGTTGACTCTACCAGCTGTGGTCGCTGCTATGCTTAAAGCAGTAGTAGCTACTGTGGTCCCTGCAGTGCTATCAGCCAGTGGTGTCCCAACGCAGTGACAGTTGTAGTAGCTGTTGCCATGACATGTTCTGTTGCAGCTGTTGTCCCTTCTGTGGTGGTAAATGTGGCTGGTACTGTAGACTCTTGTTGGTAGAGTTGTGGTTGCTTCTATGGTCCCTGCTAATCTTCTTGCAGGGTGGAAACTATGGTCTTTGCATTGGTTACAGCTATGGCTGCTACTGTTGCCCCTGTCCTCGTGACAGTTGTGGCGCATCCTTACTGATGTGGAATCTGTTGTCACTGATGTGATCTCTGCTGTACTTGCAAATATTGTTGAAGCTGTTGTTTCTACTGTGGTCCTGACTGTGGTCTCAGATGCTGTGGTTAGTGTTTCCACGACTCTTGCTGCTATTATGGTTCCTGCTTAACCCTGGGCGGTGAACTACGCTACGCTCGCGGAGTTTGCGGAGTTTCGGTAACTTCGCGATTCGCGTAGAGCGTGAAGTTACCGAGCACTACGCAATTTGCGGCGTAGCGTAGCTGTTTATCTTCTTCGCGCGCTGAATATACGTTCTCGCGCGCGCGGTAACGACCTACCGTGATTCTACGTTCGCCGACGCGACTTCCTATCCGTTCGCGGGCGGCACGAGATTTGGAATCCGGCCGCACGATCCCGCGAGAGTGTGCGAACGCGAACACGTCATTCGGACGCGCGATCTGACTTCCGGCGGCAGTGTTGGTAAGATCGCGATCCCGAACACGAAGAAACTACAATCTGGCGAAGAATTTCTCTCGAGCATCATAAAACCTTCTCGAAAATGATGATTTTGCTCCAAAAAACTCCTCAGATTGTGATTTGGCTGTAGTTTTTCTGCAAGGAGTCCTTTTTCTTTTTTTACTTTTTTCCAAGAGGAAGGAAGTGCCCCTGATTCTCAAACTTCCTGTTCCTGTCCAGCAGGCTCCTCCCAGTGCTTTGTCCATGTGCTGTTCACTTTCATTTGGATTTGGAGCTGGAAGGATCACTTTTTGTGTCTGTCTGCTGCATCATATCATTGGATTGGATTTGAGGACTTTTGGATTTGAGATTTTACAAGTAAGTTGGAGAATTGGTGTACTTGTTTGTTTGATTGGGGCTTGTTTGTACCTACATTTTTTGGGGATCTTCATCGTTTTTAAAATTAATTGTTGTGGCCTGTAGTTTCAGTAGGGGCCTGCTTGAGTTCATTGTTTTCCATGGCCTGTTGTGACTGTGAGTGACCACGTGGCTTGGGGCCATTTTGTGGTGGTAGTTTAGTAGTGTGCTGCTTTTTCCATATAGGCCTGCATGTCTTTTCTTTGTTCCCCTTGGCTTATGCTTGTTGTTGTGGGTGGCCTGGCCATGTGGTGGCGGCCATTTTGTGGGACCAGCCACTGTGCTTTTGCCATAGGCCTCCAAGCTTGCGTCCTAGTCTGCCAGTAGGCCCAGAGGTAGTCATCCCCATGGGTGCATAAAAACTGTTTCTGTGTTGTCTGTTGAATTGTAACATCATTTAGGCCATGGATGGCATTGGATTGAATTGCAAAATGTGGGTTTTGGGGTGGTATTTCAGTTTTTGGGTGTGTGTTAAATAAATAGGCCTTTTCAGCCAGTAGGTAACCCTGGGCGTTCAGCTCGCGGACTTTGGGTAACTCCACACTGCGCGACAACGCGGACTTACACTTTTATCTTCTTCGCGCGCTCAATATACGTCTGCGCGCGCGATAACGACTTTTTGTGACGATCGCGATGCCGAACACGCAGAATTTACAATCTGGCGAAGAATATCTCTCGAGCAGCATAAAACCTTCTCGAAAATGATGATTTAGTTCATTTTGCACAAAAAACTCCTCAGGTTGTCATTTAGATGTAGTTTGGTGAGCAAGGAGTAACTTTTTTTTTTTATACAATTTTTTTCAAGAGGAAGGAAGTTGCCCAGAGTCTCCAACTTCCTGGTCCTGTCCTTTGTCTTCACTTTCTTGTTATTGTGGGTGGCCTGGCCATGTGGGTGGCGGCCATTTTGTAAAGCCAGACATTGTGCTTTTGCCATTGGCCTGCAATGGCTGTCTTGTCTTCCTTTTCTTGTTGTTGTGGGTGGCCTGGCCATGTGGTGGCGGCCATTTTGTGGGACCAGCCACTGTGCTTTTACCATAGGCCTCCAAGCTTGCGGCCTAGTCTGCCAGTAGGCCCAGAGGTAGTCCTCATGGGTGCATAAAAACTGTTTCTGTGTTGTCTGTTGAATTGTAACATCATTTAGGCCATGGATGGCATTGGATTGAATTGCAAAATGTGGGTTTTGGGGTGGTATTTCAGTTTTTGGGTGTGTGTTAAATAAATAGGCCGTTTCAGCCAGTAGGTAACCCTGAGCGTTCAGCTCGCGGACTTTGGGTAACTCCGCACTGCGCGACAACGCGGACTTACACTTTTTATCTTCTTCGCGTGCTCAATATACGTTTTCGCGCGCGCGATAAGGACTTTTTGTGACGATTGCGATGCCGAACACGCAGAATTTACAATCTGGCGAAGAATATCTCTCGAGCAGCATAAAACCTTCTCGAAAATGATGATTTAGTTCATTTTGCACAAAAAACTCCTCAGGTTGTCACTTAGATGTAGTTTGGTGAGCAAGGAGTCACTTTTTTTTTTTATACAATTTTTTTCAAGAGGAAGGAAGTTGCCCAGAGTCTCCAACTTCCTGGTCCTGTCCTTTGTCTTCACTTTCTTGTTATTGTGGGTGGCCTGGCCATGTGGGTGGCGGCAATTTTGTAAAGCCAGGCATTGTGCTTTTGCCATAGGCCTGCATTGGCTGTCTTGTCTTCCTTTTCTTGTTGTTGTGGGTGGCCTGGCCATGTGGTGGCGGCCATTTTGTGGGACCAGCCACTGTGCTTTTACCATAGGCCTCCAAGCTTGCGGCCTAATCTGCCAGTAGGCCCAGAGGTAGTCCTCATGGGTGCATAAAAACTGTTTCTGTGTTGTCTGTTGAATTGTAACATCATTTAGGCCATGGATGGCATTGGATTGAATTGCAAAATGTGGGTTTTGGGGTGGTATTTCAGTTTTTGGGTGTGTGTTAAATAAATAGGCCTTATCAGCCAGTAGGTAACCCTGGGCGTTCAGCTCGCGGACTTTGGGCAACTCCGCACTGCGCGACAACGCGGACTTACACTTTTTATCTTCTTCGCGCGCTCAATATACGTTTTCGCACGCGCGATAACGACTTTTTGTGACGATCGTGATGCCAAACACGCAGAATTTACAATCTGGTGAAGAATATCTCTCGAGCAGCATAAAACCTTCTCGAAAATGATGATTTAGTTCATTTTGCACACAAAACTCCTCAGGTTGTCATTTAGATGTAGTTTGGTGAGGAAGGAGTCACTTTTTTTTTGTTTTACAATTTTTTTCAAGAGGAAGGAAGTTGTTGGGTGGCCTGGCCATGTGGTGGCAGCCATTTTGTGGGACCAGCCACTGTGCTTTTGCCATAGGCCTCCAAGCTTGCGGCCTAGTCTGCCAGTAGGCCCAGAGGTAGTCATCATGGGTGCATAAAAACTGTTTCTGTGTTGTCTGTGGAATTTTGACATCATTTAGGCCATGGATGGCATTGGATTGAATTGCAAAATGTGGGTTTTTTTGGGAGGTCTATTTCACTTTTTGGGTGTGTTAAATAAATGCCTTTTTTGCGTGTGTAATTAATTATGTGTTGTTGTAGTGGTTGTCTAACTTTCCAAACTGTTTTTAGCCATGTGGATTTTAGTTTTTGCATTAAAGCTGTGTGTGTTTTATCAGGCATTCTTTGTCTGGCCATATATAGGCCTGCTTGAGTTCATTGTTTGCCGTGCCTTGTGCCTGTGAGTCACCATGTTGCTGGGGGCCATTTTGTGGTGGTAGTTAGTAGTGTGCTGTTTTTGCCACATAGGCATGCGTGTCTTTCCATTGTTCCTCTTGTCTTACTGCTTCCAAATCCATCCCCATTGCCAGCTGCAGCTCCCTGATGCTGCATACATCCCACGTGACGTGATGCACAAATTTAGGCCAAACATGCTCCACTACATTTTAGTTTTTGTTCTTTGCTATTCTTATTCTTCCAGAGTGTACACACTACACAGTACACCAGGAAAGCCCTGACCTTGTTGTCAAAGTCTCATAAATGGCTACACTGTTGTTGTTCACTGAGTTTCTAAAATTTAATAATTGAGGCAACCACACACTAAGTTCTATATTATATTAGTTTTTTATTTTTATTTGCAGAGTTTTATATAGCGCTGGCTAGACCCGGAGGTATCAGAGCGCTTTACATGAGGATCAGCAGGTTACAGGTTACGAAAATTACATCAGTTACAGTTACAAGTATAGGCTTTGGAGAAAAACATGAGATTACACAATAATATAAGTTATTAGCGCGTAGCATAGCAAAGACACGCGTCTTATGGGGAAAGGAGGGTGGGTGGTGGAAGGTAAACAGGGGAGAGGAATGCAGATAGAGTCAGGTAGACCGGAAGGGGGAAAGTAATTTAGGGGGAACAAAGCAGTCAAAGCAGTCGAAGAGAAAGACAGATAAAACCGTGGATAACCGTGAGAAACAATGTCCGATGTCCGGCTGGGTAGGTGACGGCCGCGGGGTGAACCAGAGCCAGACTTCTCTATAGCTGTATAGGACAGCTCCACCGGGCAGCGGCCACGGGTACTCGGGTTCCGCGGTAAGTACAAACAGTTTACAAAGCAGTCAAAGCCATCAAAGAGAAAGACAGATAAAACCGTGAAGAACCGTGAAAAACAATGTCCGATGTCCGGCTGGGTAGGTGACGGCCGCGGGGGTGAGCCAGAGCCAGACTCCTCTATAGCTGCATAGGACAGCTCCACCGGGCAGCGGCCAAGGGTACTCGGGCTCCGCGGGAAGTACAAACAGTTTTGGTTTCCGCCCATGTGGCATCGTCATAGTTCCATAGAAGGCAACAGTCCCGGTGTTACTGGGAAACGCCGTCCGCCTCATCCTCCAGCTCGCCCCATGAGAGGAGAGGTGGAAGAGACCGTTCCGAAGTCTGCAGATCTACCCCATTCCCCAAAGCAGTAGTGAGTGTTGGGCAATAGTCCAACTGGAAGCCATTTCCTCCTTCGTCCTTTTCAGTACACACAATGCGTTCCCTTAGAAGTCACATTTTCTATATTCCAACTTCCACATGTTTCTGCTGCGAACCCCCGGCCTTCTTTGGTGCTGCACCTCTCAATTTCCCCTCTGCATACTGCTCCAGATTAGCCTACTGAGGTTCCTACTGCTTCTGAAGGTTGGTTTCCATGTATTTGAGTACTCTGCTCTCTGGCACCCACTCATCCCAGTTCTTATTCCAACCGCTGTAATGTTTAAAGTATTTCACTTGTTTCTCCTTTATGGAAACCTTCACACACTTGGCTTCACAAAGGAGAGGTCCGTGGAAACACAGAACACGCTCCCTTCTCAACTCAAGCAGTGATAAATCTGGAGACTCCTTACTAAAAAACCTTGCACTGATGCAACTGTCCTTCAAAAGCAGGCGGTGTGCTTTTTAATTACCTAACTTTGTAAAGCTCCACAGTGTAGAGCCTCCAATCACAGCACGCCACCCCCGGTACCTGCTGACTTGACGCGGGCCCTCCAAGGCCCCGATAACTTGCAGGAGGACCCGCGGGGAGAGCCACAGCACGGATGTGTTCTCGCCGTGGAGATCCACAAGATGGCGGTGACAGACCTTTGTTACTGCAGCGCGATGCACCCCTCGTATCCCGGGGTGCCAGTCGCGAGTCGCCGCTCCTCCGCCGGAATGTACGCCTCCGTCCCCGGCGGCGCAGCGGGACGTCACGGGTGCCGCCTCAGGAGAAATGCCCTCTTTCACAGCCCGCTCTCCGGGGCTCGGTTGAACAAGATGGCGGCAGCTGGTGTCCGTCCCAGGCCCCGCTGCCCAGATCGCGGTCACCGGCCTCTGTAGAGCCGCGCTATGCGGCCGGAAGATTCCTGGGCGCCTCCGATAGCCAGGGGGAATGGACAAAGCTGTAGGAAGTGCCCCGGTGCCGCGGTTCAGGCCATAGAAGGCAGCGGCTGACCGGAGCTCCCTCGGCGTGCGTCTCACTAAATACGAATTTTATTTGACACGAAACATAATTGTAAACTGATTTGTGCTATCGTTTGACTGATGT
>CAWUFW010032642.1:0-13551 GCA_963921515.1 Calotriton arnoldi | reverse complement strand
ACCGAGTCGGTCGGTACGTTTTCCGGCCCGAATCGGAATCGACCCCTCAGTGTTTAGAAGCATATTTTAGGTCTTATTTAGTTATTTTATAAACTGTAGAGAATCAGGAAATATCAAAATCATACTTGATATTTTAGCTACATTTGATTTCACCGATAGGTAAAATGGCTGGTTTCATAAGAATCTTTCCCAATATGTACCATTTACATTTACCCACAGACAGAGAATGGGTGAAATCCTTTGATCATCAGCCCCCTTTTCTAGCGAGTCAGTATTGATTGTAGGTGAATTGCCAAACACCCCAGGCTTTAAACATTCAATGCAAGGTGTAGTGACAGGCATATTTTGAAAAGAATGTTGTCACCAAGCATCTGAGATAGTGGTGAAAACATGACACCAGACGTTTGGTAAACATGGAACGCAGTGTCACTTGGAATGCTGCTGAAGAAAGTTCCTAACAAGTTCAATAAAGATTGGAGTGATATTGTTTGCATTTGCACTAATTCAGCTACATACATGAAAAAGTTGTATGATGACCTGACAAAATCGATACCTGAGCGGAAGTGCTTCCCTGTAAGAGATCCTTGTCACTTGCTAGATGGTATGCTGAAAGCATCTTTACAATCTTCAGAGTTAATGAAGAATGCTATTGACTTTCTAGTCCATTCTGGTGCACTGTTTCATTATGCCTGGGAACTAAAATACAAATATTTCTCATTTTGTCCTTTGAGTGACGTCAATGAAAGAGTCATCCTAACTGTGTCATTTAGCCGGTGGTTCTCAGTCCTGTCATATTATCCATGTGGCGACCGTTTACAGAATTTTGGCTTAGTGATGATGCCAAAGGAAAAAAGGAAAGAAATGTGATGATCTTTGATCACATATTGATAGTGATGTGAAAAAAGTACAGTCTACTGCATGCTTAGGTTTTTTCAGGAAAACATGACTGCTCTAGTGGACATAATCAAAATACTATAGACTGAAAACACCATTGTCTACCAAGTGTTCAGCGTAATTGGTGTAGATGTGAAACATCTCCTTGAGAGTAGGCTGGGTAACAGTTTTAGTGACTTTGGCACTGCAACATGCTGCATGTTAGAATTCTTGCCACTTGGTAAGCAAAGAAATGTTGAGGAGCAATTCAGGAAATTTTATTTTACAGTCTATGAGAAATGGCTTGCAATGATGCATAGAAATGTCCCTTCACCAACCATGGCATTTGAAGTTAATGAAGCCTCACTGAGGTACTCTGCACAAGTTCTAGATCCCTTCTGAATTTTCTCCAGACTTTGAAAAGTACTGCTTCATTTTTGACCGCTTCAATAACTGAGGCCATATGTGCCCAAGTCAACGCATATGTTGCAGCACATGTCCTAGAGAATAACAATCTTCAGGTGCACCAGTAGTGGCATGGAAAGCTATGTCATTGGCCAGAGTTAGCAAATTGTGTACTGACTGTTTTGGCGTTGCCCATCTGAAGTGCCAATGTTGAGAGGGCCTTTTCACAGATAAATGTTTACATAGGAAGGAAAGAGCGAGCGTGCATGACCAAAGACTCACTAAAGAAGTATGGTATGGTGTACTACGATAAGTTTGATTTGTAAAAATGTATTTGGGCCTCATATACCCTGTACACATGCTATCTATACACCTGCACTAGCAGTGCAAAAAGCAAGCAATAATTAAAAGCAAAACATTCCATAAACACCGGAAAAACACTGTTTCTGTTGTTTTTAATGGAGCGAAAATGTGTAACCACTGATAACCACTGTTTTTTTAAGGCACTGAAAAAACTGAAAAAACCACACCAGAATTTACCAAAAATCGAAACTGAAAACAGGAAAGCCTACCTATGACCAACATTCCCTACAAAAGGTTGACTCTGACTTCCTCTATGCGCTGCTTTCATCTGTGTCGCAATCAATTTCTCCTTCAATCGCTTCTGCTTCATTTCCAATTTATCAGTACAATATTTCTCATATCTCAAGATCTCATCAACCAATTTATTTTGACAACAAACAACAGATAAAATGCCGTTGAATCATCAAGATAATCTCAGGTCTCAATCCCGTCACAAACTGGGACATAACATTTCTAATGTCTGAGAGTCTCCATTCCATTGTGCTTCTTAAACACCTGCAACAATCTCTCATAATAGGCATCTACTGACTTTTTGGGCTGGGTCGTCCTGTCAATCTTAATGCAACCAATGTCTTTGGCTGGTATCTTCCCTTTCACAAAGGTGCTGATACTTTTTCATCACTAATGGTGACGGGGCATGTGACATTAGATTTCTCGTAGGTTCCTTTTCTGGCCACTCTATAGCCCCTTTATATTCTGCCTACAAATCACTTGGTACCACAATGTCAAAGAAGGTATTTAAATTCACTCCCAAGACTTGTGAAATCTTCACAAATCGTTCAACCTGCTTATACCATTCCACTGGCTTTCTCTCAATTTCGGGAAACTATTTGTGAATGATGCAAGATCACTCCTACTTCAGGGTACGTGGACATAATCTCCACCAGGCACTTCCCTCAATGGAAAATTTGAAGCCCCCTATCCATCTATTAAGTCCAGAGGTGGCTCTCCCTTTGTTTTCTTTTGATCTTTCTTCTTTGCCCACCTGCCTTCCTACTTGTCTAGCTCATTCCATTTTCGGATGCAACTAATAAATTCCTTAATTTGCGTTTTCATCCCTGGTGTTTTCATACTGCAACTGTCAATCTCATCAGAAATATACATGATAACGTTTCTGTAATGACTTGGTTCGGGATGTATGACTAAACCACTACCACTTTTACAACGAATGCCTTAACCACGAAGGCTAAACCACTACCAAAGCTAAACCACTAGGTTCTTTACAACGACTTACTAAACCACGAAAAATAATCAATTTCCATATTACCCGAATCTACCACTACGTTCTCTTAAACGCATGTTTGAAACACGGTACAAAAATGTAATTATGTTAAACATGTCTTTTTATTTAAACATTTTTCTGTATTTAATCTTTACATTTTCAATCTTAAAAATCGTTTTTTACATATACTGACGAACTTACAAAATGACACTAATGTACGCTAAAAATCCATAAAATCTTTTTTTCGATTTTGACTAGAATGCTAACTAAATTAAATTAACACAAAATGCACTATTTTAAACTATAGTGAAAAAGCAAGTTCTTTCCGAAAATATTTTTTTTTTCAAAATGGATTGTTGATCATTTTTTCATTTGTAAAATGATTATACTTAATTAAAACATTTAAAAAACGGCCAATCTCCATTTTGTCACTACTTCAAATGTGACAACCAGTCGCATTTTGCACAGATCAAGATCACATCTTTGAATAACCAACCAACAGTGCCATCTACGGGCCTAACACAGTAAATTATAATAAAGACTAATATATCGAAAGCTGAGAGCATTCCCAAAAACGCTGTTCCCTCGACATGCCACCAAGCAGGATGAAAGCTGGCTGCTTCCCCACGCTCCTTAGAGTCCGCCAGCAAGGAAAGGGGTAGGGGGCGGAGAGGAGTAACTGCCACACAAACTGAACGCAATGTCAGGCCTTAGCAAGCCTCGTTGGTTGCCAGCCAGCTGGCGGAACTGCCGTTTCCAAGGGTCAAAGAGGGGTGGGGGGCGGAGAAGAATGACGTAAAAACGTTTTCCAGAGAGATGCCAAGCATAGTTTTGCCTCCCTAATTAAAACGAAGAGAGGTGGGGTGGTTTAGGAGTGTCGGTGACAGCAAAAAGAAGAATAAAGTGCCACGTTTTCCAGAGAGATGCCAAGCATAGTTTTGCCTCCCTAAGTGGGGACAGAAGTCCGAGGTTTAGGAGTGTCGTGGTTTAGGAATTCGTTGAAATGAAGAGTCGTGGTTTAGGACTTCGTTGTTCGGGATTCCTCGTTGTTCTGACTTCGTTGTTCAGGTAAGTCGTGATTTAAACTTCGTTGTTTAGGATGTTTCCCCTTGGTTCGGCTTAAATCAACATCATATTTTGAGCCAATTCAGACAATTTATCATAAGCTTGTCCTGCACATTTGGTGACATCTTTTTACATGAATACAAGTTTGTTCTCTTGGTAGGCATCTAATCAGGAAAGATCAAGATTTCCTCAAATCATCTCACCCAATTCAAATGTTAATTTGACCACATCCACTGTATTTTCTTTCACTGGGGTCTGAACTATTCCCTTGCCTAATCCTGAACCTTCACTTTCTCTCGGGGACCCATTGAAAATTCTAATGCAATCATCTAGTTCTCGAGCACTGATACCATTCTGTCCTACAAAACTATTAGACATTATCATTTCTCTGGGACTACTGTGGTTAACACTCTGAGGCAAATTCTAAATAGGCAGGTCAGAATTTTGTCATCTTTGATTGGCTTCTCCTCCAGGAGTAAATCCTGTTTGATTCATGGTTGGTGTTGTAGTGGCAACATAAGAGGGACTCACCTCGGGACTAAAGGAGTTACCATTCCTGGAACCACATGACTCTTAGCTGATAAATCTACTCCAGTAAGGACTGTCAAAGCATGTGTCATGGTTCCTGCCGACTCAGACTTGTACAAAGTAACTGCGGGACCAATAGTGATCGGAACAGCAATTGCATATGGGGCATTTTGAACAGTGGGGTTAACAGGGGTGCTAATCCCTAAACTCCCTCCCATCAGGTACTGACTCATTGTTACTCCCGTATGTACTATTGCAGTGGCTATTCCAGAGTTTCCACTAGGAACTGCACCAATAATTCCCTCGGATTGGACCACAGTATATGGAGGTGGATGCGTTGATAATAACACATCTAGGAAATCACCCTTAGAGTCACTAACACTGTCTTCGCCTGTACTCTCTGGGTTACATGTCTTTTCCTCCTTCTTCTTCCCTTTCTTTTCTCTTTTTCAGATTCTTCACTCGTCAATAGAGGGTACTGTCTAGTTCCCTCTACTATATCAATTCTCCACTGCCATTGTTCTGCATCCCACCTAGCATAGGCACAGCTCTGACTGCCTTTCAGACTCTTCCCTGATAATTTTCCTTTTACCTAACATGAGCTGCACGCTTCCAAGCATTAAGTACTTCATACTGTGCGGGCCTAAGAGGCGGTTTCATTTCGTACAATACCCTTCTCAAATTTTCAATAATTTTTAGATTAAATGTACCATAGCGTGGAAGCATCATTCCACCTTCTTTGTCTGTGATCTTATGCCATTGATTCAGCCAAATACATGTGTGAAGGCCCACATTTGTGGCCAAATAATGACCTGGTGTGTCTTCAGGTGGTGCCTCTTCTCTTTCTCGAACAGGTATTCTCACATCTCTCCTAATCAGATTTCATATAACCTTAAAGAATTTCATTTTTCAACAGTAATGCCCACAAGTAGAATTTAGTATCAAACCACGAAATAATTCTTTATCCACAATTCTCATTCAGCGTCAACAACCAATAACAGTGCAGCACCCAATGACGTAGTCAACCAATAACAGTGCAACACTAACACCAACCATCCAATCCCAGCACGGCACACTATGATGTACTTCTCACCCCTTGCAGCGGCTCACCCTCCTTTACAATTCTTCGTGAATGTTGCAATACAAGCACAACAACAATGCCAAGCAAAATCCAACAACTTTATCTACTCCACTAAAGAATCAATAGAATTCAATCACACAAAAAATGGTCCGAAGCGACCCTTTCTGACCTACTCTGACTCGCACTCGAGTGAAACCTCGAACAGTGGGGAATCACCTGGATTAGTGTAGCTTTACCCTGTGCAAAAGGAGCCACCACACCAACCACTCCCCTCTCATAAAGGTATATTTCTCTATCTCAATCATGCCATCAACGGTACCTTACGACTAGCACCACAAAACTTAGCAAACAATTACAACACAGTATTTTCTACACTGATAACTTATTACAATCCCGGGATCTTAAGCTACGTTGAGCCGGTAACCACTTCAATTTCTTTGCATTAAGCGTTTCCATATCCACAAAACAACTTAAAACATCACCGCATCACACCACGCAATCTCAGCAAAACACCGCAAGCTAGACATAAGCAATTGCAATTCGCAACCCTACTGATACTCACTCCTCTGTTGCTGCAACTTGCTTCCAGACTGCTGGAACTCCGCTGATCCTCAGACTTGAGACATGGGCTTTAGAGACTTGGAGACTGGGCTGTCACATGGATACAGTAACTCCCTCTGTCTCAATAACTAAAGCATCCGACAAGCTACCATCTGACAGGGCGCATGTGCGCGATTTACAATCTCTTATCTGATGGATTTTTTAAAGTTGACTGAGACACAAAGGAAGTCAATAATAATAAAACAATTCAACTTTCTTGAAGCCCATTTGGCCCCACAATATGGGCCAGAAATCAGTAATTGAAGTTCAGTAGTTTTATTACTAATTAATAATAAAACTAGTATATTTTCATATCAAGAGCAACCGGTTCAGTCTCAATTGATTCAGATATGAAATAACACAACCACAGCAATACAAAAACTGAGGAATAGGTGTTCCTTAAAGAAACTCTGATTCTCTCTCCTAAGCATGAAAAAGTTCTAAAGTCATCTAATCAGAGCTCTAAGCTTAGAATAAGGATGGTTCGTAGAATAGGGACTCAAGGAAATTTGGAAATGTGAGAAGCGGTCAACATAGTAAAGACTCCGGTAGAAGACTTCCAGAATTGGAATAAGTGTTTAGCATGAAGCTTCGCACTTGCAAGAATAAAGGAAGCAGAGAAGTCTATACCACTCAAAGCCTAAGGGGATCTGTCTTAACTTCTAACAGTGGGAGCACTAATTTAAAACAGGAAAACTTCAACAACAATCATATTGCTTCCCACCCGCCAGGAACCAATCAATTATCTTCTTGTGCTGTGCAATTGCAACATTATCAGGCTTTCTCATCCCACAGAATTTGGACAGTTACTGCAACCTTGAACATTCTCCGTTCCTGATATGTGATGAATAAAAGGCTTCAGCTGCCCATTAGGTCTTCACGTTTCTTGCCAACATGTCTCTTCTCAGGCCTTACTATCAAGGAACTAGTACAGACAACAATACTCCTTTTCTCTAGCTAATGAAAACTTAAGAATGCACCTACAAAGCAAAAGAACAAACTAGCAGAGCAAAATACATTTCAAAATTAAGGCCTTTACTCAGGCTAACTTTAACTAAGCATTTAAATGTACACTTCACATACGTGGTTTTACTTGTGCCCATGTAACTCAAAAACAAATGCAATATGTGAGTCAAAGCATACATGATTACACTTTCAAATATGACTTTCAGAATATATGCAAATGTGACATAGTATAAATGCTAATGTGGCTGCAGAATACATCTTCATGTTAAACTGAACATTAGTGCGCACATTTATAAAACTAGTTTCTACAATGAATACAATTCATGAATGCATTTAAATGTTCACAGGTTAATAAAGTTATGGCACACCGTAAATATAGTGTCACATGTCGGTGCATAAGGGCATTACTGTGACGTGTAGGGGTGGAGTCCTAATTGCATTGCTCCAGCTGCGACTCCTAGCAGCCCCTAAATGACATCCATGGCTAATTTAAGGTAGGTCACATTTTTGAGCTGTCTGGTGTCTTTAGGTTTTGAGACGGTGGACCATCACCATTTTATTACCATGTCTAAAATAACTACAGAGGATACTAGTACTGCTGGACTGGACTTGTAGGGCATTCTGGCACTGACAGATGGTCAGGCATGAAAGGGCCAGTGTGCGTCTGTTTTTTCATGTCCCCTGGGCTGTGAAGGAACCAAAAAAAGCATTTGCAATGCAATAGGTTTCGCATTTATGAGAGTTTGAGCTATTGGCATTGTAAATGACAATGCCTTTTATTTATGTGTTGTTTTTAAAACAGATAAATAAAAGGCATTGTAATTTACAATGCCAATAGCTTAAACTCTCGCAAATGTGAGACCTATTGCATTGCAAATGCGTTCAACGCCTGTGCTATAAATTTTTTTAAAAGCATTAGGAGAGAGTGTGTCCTGCCTGCAACAGCAGTCAGGACAAAGCTACATGATAAAATAGTGCTTGGAGGCTGTCATTTAAGCCTACTAAGTAACAACACATGTAACAAGGGGTGTCGCCATGGGAGGTTACAAAATGAGACAAGGCGGTACTAAGGAGGGACTGCTAAGCCTATTGATCAATGAACAGCCACAGTTTACACTGGACTATGACACAAGGCAATTAAAAATATGGGCAGAGAGTGGGTGGAGCTTCAAGTCCCTACCTGAATACAGCATGCCTCGCCCAGGCTGGTCGCTGCCCAGGCTCGACCTAAAAAACAGACCACTCATTGACTCTTTCAAGCCAGTCCATCTGGCAGTGCTAGAGGTCTGAACAGGCCAGTCGAACACAGCACACTACAACTCACCACACTAACATAGCACAAAGCAAAATAACTATATTAACCAGGCAGGGCACGGCCCAACAAATCACTCAAAACAGAATGGAACACAACAACCACAATACAATGTAACAGTGCAGCACAAAACACACCTCAAAGAACAGCACACCACCACAACAAAATGCTGCACAAAAAAGTATGCCCCTCAAATTTTTGTCATACATTACCATCTCCCCAAAACCTGCTTTCATAATTCGGTGGTAAAAGATGTTTGTACCAAACCGTGCTTTTCTTACTGCCAAGCATATGAAATAGCGCCATCCAAAAATATTTTGTGGTCCGACTCTGGGAAATTACCTAAATGTGACACTGAAAGGTTGGAGACTGGGTTTCAGTTATATGGAGAAAACAACAGAGTAACACTGCTGTGAAAGACGAAAAACACAAGCACACTCAAAGGTTTGTTATATAGCACTCTTCTTGAATTTGCTTCCGATTTAATTGCCAGGAGCCATAGCAACAACTAGGTTCTTGACGGGAAAATCACACAGCCTCTGGTTCAGAGGTGCGTCTGCAGAGTCACCGCAGTGGAAGCCGCCATTGGGCAGACAGCTGTGAGCCGGGCGCACTGGATCCTGTCACGCGCCGGCGCCGCATGATGCAATGTAAAATACAGAGCTCCCGCGTCCTGCCTTTTGTTCCCCCGGGTGGAAAATACAATATTTTAACCTAGTTAGGAAGTCTTTTCCGCTCCTCCTGGCTGCAAGCCGAAGGCGATGACTCAACCGGGACTTAAGGTCTGACCTGGCGCACCTCCAGCAAAGTGAGTGGCACCTGCCCTCTGCTCACTAGTCACTGTCTCTTTTCTTTTTCTGTCTTTTTGGTTTCTGTTTATTTAGAAGCGTGATTCCTATTTCGTAAAAGCCAACAAACTTCACATAGTTTAGAATAAACGATCGCATTCGTTAATAATATTTGATGCACGTAGTTGCAGAGCTAGGCAGTGGCGCATCTATGGGCAAGAAAGGAAATGGCGTCTTTGGCCACCGTTGACACTGTGAAATACAGCAATTGTCGGCCCCCGGGGGAAGCCGGGTCGCAGACTAGTCTTGCTCCGGGGATCTTCGCGCGGCCGGAAGGACGAGGTGGGGTGGGAGTTCAAAGAGGTGGGTTTGGGGGCGGACCGGTGGTGATAATAAAGGTGCTGGGGGGGGGAGGTTCCGGCCTCTTTCCCAGCACCTCGCACCACCGGGTTAGGGAGGTTTAGGTAGTTTGTTTAAATTGATAGTGAGTGGGTAGGTTAGTGAGGATAGGCCTTCGAGGCGGTGACAGTACAGAGGCAACCATTTATTGCAAGGGGCGCCTACCGTGAGATATGGCTGGCGCTGATTCCGACGCGGTGCGCGAAGCACTGCGCGTTTTCGGACAAGCGGGCCGGGCGGATCTACTCCGTCCCGGCGTATTGGCTGAGGCGTGGGTTGGCATGGTCCGGCCCACACGGTCCGCGTCAGCAGGCGTGGCTGCGGCGATCGCGGCATGCCTGGATCAGCGTCTGATGACGGTGAGACCCCCTGGGCCCAGGGGGCAGGGCACGTCCAGAGGGAAGCGCGGGGGCAGGAGACAGAGCCTGCCCGCGCGCCTGACAGACGCTCCAGTGCAAGGTGAGGGGGAGGAGGAGGGGGGCGGGATGCAGCGCGAGGCAGACGCAGTGTCTGACAGAAGCGCGGATGATGGGGGAGAGGGGGGGCTGAGGAGGATGCCGGCATGCCGTTGGACCTTTCCACTAGGCCCAAAACGGCTCAAGGGGACAGGAAAGCTCCAACAGTACAGGCCCCAGCTAAGGAGAAGGCTAAAACAGCAGGGCTGCAGGGGGAGGCCCACGTGGGACCTTCGTGCTCCAGGGCAAAGTGGTTGCTGCATTAGGGGATGGGGAAGGGGACGACCTGCCCCCGATGTTACCACGATGGGCAGGGCTATCATTAGAGGACAGGATCAAGGAGCAGAGGCGACTGATCCAGGAGACAGAAGACAGGTGGACTGCCATGTGTGAGGCCAGGGAGCAGGCGGGCTGGGGAGGCACGGAGAGGGACGTGGAGGTGCGGGATAAGGATGGGGGGGCCCCAATTTTGCTTCAGGACCCAGAATCGTCAAGGGGTCAGTGGGTATGGGTCCCTGTTAAACGGCAGGTAGGTGGGGGGTCAGGGACAGCCTGCACGGCGGTGAGGCCCGGTGGTGCTGAGGACCCCCCAGGTTGGAGCAGCCTGGGGGGGGGTTTACCCGGCAGAGTTGGCTGGGAGAGGGAGGGGAGGGCTGGCGGGGCGCAACACGGCTTCGGCACGTCGGCCAGAAGTAGCGGGGGGGTCTGCGGCAGCCAACCTGCCACCGAGGGAGCGTGCTAAGCAGAAGGGTGCAGCAAGGAACGCTAGTGCGGTGCGTGAGCAAAAGAGAGGAAGGCAGGAGAGAGTGAGTGAGCAAGCGGAGAACGTGACGGAGTTGGTGTTGGACTATGAAGACGAGAGTGATGACTGGGAGGATGGTGAGTTGCGTGAGGAGGACGAAGGGGATATGGTCTTGCCAGGGGCCTCTGAAGGGGCAAACAAGAAAATTGGTGTCTTTCAGGAAAAGGCGGTGACCAAAGGGAAGGCGGTGCACCAGCGGAAGACCGGTGGCCGAGTCAGCGACATGGGAACACAAGGAGGACCCTCAGGTATGGGGGAGTGGTGGTCGGCCTGGGGGGAGGCGAAGGTGGGTAAGAAAGGGAAATCCTGCCGGTCGGTCGGTGTGGGAGACGGGAAGATATGGGATGGGGGCCTCCAGGTAGAGGCTGCACCGGTCCAGAAGGCCAGCGAGACGGGTGGGGGGCAGGCGCGTTTGGTGGGGACAGGGGTTCAGACGGTCAATGTGGTGGGGACCGGGGTCCAGACGGACGCACCAGTGGGGACGGACGATAAGGAGGATAAATCGGGTGATAAACATCAGAAGAAGCTCCCGTACATGTGGTTAGCGATGCCACTGGTTTCCCATCTCTCGGATAAGACCCATGCCAGGATATGGAAACACGAATATGTCGATGTTTTCAAATTACTGCATCGGGAGATACAGTCAAAAGGGGGCTCCAAGGAGGAGGAATGGGAACTGACGAGACGGCCGAGGGTGCCCATTACGATGGAAAATTGGACCACAGCATTTCTGATTTTCGCCAGTATATACTGCGAAAAATATCTGGACAGAGCGATAGCTTTGCTAAAATACATGGACATAATCAGGAAAGCTCAGATGCATTTTGGAGGCTCAGCGTGGCTGAGTTACGACGAGGAGTTTCGGGCGCGAGTTAGCATCAACCCCGACAAGCCTTGGGGGGAGGTGGATCAGGAGTTGTGGATGCAGTGGATGTCATCCAAGCAATCGACAGCATCCACTCATACTGCCAGCGGGCTGCCGGTGACCTACCGGTCCTTTCAGGCACGTCCCGCCCAGTATGGGGCGGGTGGAAATAGTGTGGGAGCAGGGAGTGTGGGCGGGCCGTCCAAGCCACCAGGGGCAAATACAGGGGCCTGCTGGAACTTCAACAAAGGGTCCTGCACGAGGCACCCTTGTAAGTTTAAGCATGAATGCTCTAAGTGCGGGGGTAGACACCCACTTGTCCAGTGCTTCACCCTGGTCACCCTCAGTGAGCAGTGGCGGGCAACGAAAGGGAGAGGGCAGGTGGGACCAAAGGGCCCCTACTCCAATTAAGCTGGATGCCATGGGCCCATGGCTTTCAGTCTACCCTGACAATGGGGTTTTCAAGAAGGTTTTCGGGTGGCGTATCAGGGTCCTAGGGTCAGGCGCTGGGCGGACAATCTGAAATCAGCTAAGCAACTGCCTGCAATTGTGGCAGCAAAATTGGAGAAGGAGGTGTCAGAAGGGAGGATGGCGGGCCCCTTTACGGACTGGCCGTTGGAGGACTTTGATGGTGTCACCATTGGGGGTGGTGCCCAAAAAAGACCCTGGGGCGTTCCGAATGATTCATCACCTTTCCTGGCCGGAAGGGCGAATCAGTGAATGATTTTATCGCGGAGAGTGACTCTAGGGTGCTGTCTGCCTCAGTGGACGATGCGATACGTCTGGTGAGGGCGTGCGGGGGGCGAGCAGAGATGGCCAAGTGTGATGTCAAGTCTGCTTTCCGCCTGTTGCCTATTCATCCGATGGATTTCCTGCTGCTGGGGCTGCAGTTCGATGGGGCCATCTACGTGGACAAGGTCTTGCCCATGGGGTGTGCCATCTCCTGTTCGCTGTTTGAGATGTTCAGTACATTTTTACAATGGGTGTTCATCAAGAAGAGCGGGCATGGGGCGGTGACACACTATCTGGATGATTTCCTGTTCATGGGAAAAGGGGACTCGGGTGACTGTGGACGGGCACTGCAGCAGTTTGAGGACATGGCACGGACTTTCGGAGTACCTTTAGCGCCGGAAAAGACAGATGGGCCCAGCTGTAGGCTGACATTCCTGGGCATTGAGCTAGACTCTGTGCATTGGATGGCGCGGCTCCCACAGGACAAAGTGACGGACATGCAGGGATTCCTGGCAACAGTGATGGGGGAAAAGAAGATAGATTTGAGGATGGTGCAGAAGTTGCTGGGTTTCTTGAACTTTGCGTGCAGGGTGGTGAGAGCAGGGAGGATATTTTGCAGGCGGCTTGGCATGGCCATGTCAGGCGCCGTGTTACCGCATCACAGGGTCCGGATTTCACTGGGAGTCAGGGCTGACTTGGGAGTGTGGCAAATGTTTTTGGAGAACTTCAATGGTGTCTCGTTGAACTTTGTGGAAGAAAACACGATCTGGCAAGTGCAGATCTTTTCGGATGCGGCTGAGGCGTCGGGATTTGGCCTGTTTTGGGATGGGCGGTGGTGTGCGGAAAGGTGGCCGGCGCATTGGTTGACCCAGAGTCGGAGCATCGCCTTCTTGGAGTTCTTTCCGTTGCTGGTGGCGCTGGTGGTGTGGGGCAGGGAGCTGCAGAACCGGTGTTAGAAATGGGGGTCTCTAGTTGGCAAGGGCTTGCACCTTTGTCCAAATAGGGACCCTTCTTCCTAGTCAGGGTAAGGGAGGTACACTCCTAAAATAACCCCTGCTCACCCCCTTGGTAGCTTGGCACGAGCAGTCAGGCCTA
>CAWUFW010032641.1:0-13551 GCA_963921515.1 Calotriton arnoldi | reverse complement strand
GTCTGGCAGTGGCAGGTTGAGATGTGGAAAATGCTTCAGGCAATGCAGAATGTAGCAGCATCCTTCAGGGTCTGGCAGTGGTAGGTTGAGGTGGGCAAAATTGTTCTGACTGGTTAAGGTACACAAACGTCTTCTTCTGGGCCAGGTACTGCCAAGATTAGCAGCATCCTTCAGAGTCTGGCAGTGGCAAGTTGAGATGTGGAAAATGCTTCAGGCAATGCAGAATGTAGCAGCATCCTTCAGGGTCTGGCAGTGGTAGGTTGAGGTGGGCAAAATTGTTCTGACTGGTTAAGGTACGCAAACGTCTTCTTCTGGGCCAGGTACTGCCAAGATTAGCAGCATCCCAGAGTCTGGCAGTGGCACTGCCAAGAATAGCAGCATCCTTCAGGGTCTGGCAGTGGCAGGTTGAGATGTGGAAAATGCTTCAGGCAGTGCAGAATGTAGCAGCATCCTTCAGGGTCTGGCAGTGGTAGGTTGAGTTGGGCAAAATTGTTCTGACTGGTTAAGGTACACAAACGTCTTCTTCTGGTCCAGGTACTGCCAAGATTAGCAGCATCCCAGAGTCTGGCAGTGGCAGGTTGAGGTGTGGAAAATGCTTCAGGCAGTGCAGAATGTAGCAGCATCCTTCAGGGTTTGGCAGTGGCAGGTTGAGGTGGGCAAAATTGATCTGACTGGTTAAGGTACACAAACGTCTTCTACTGGGCCAGGTACTGCCAAGATTAGCAGCATCCCATAGTCTGGCAGTGGCACTGCCAAGAATAGCAGCATCCTTCAGGGTCTGGCAGTGGCAGGTTGAGATGTGGAAAATGCTTCAGGCAATGCAGAATGTAGCAGCATCCTTCAGGGTCTGGCAGTGGTAGGTTGAGGTGGGCAAAATTGTTCTGACTGGTTAAGGTACACAAACGTCTTCTTCTGGGCCAGGTACTGCCAAGATTAGCAGCATCCCAGAGTCTGGCAGTGGCAGGTTGAGGTGTGGAAAATGCTTCAGGCAGTGCAGAATGTAGCAGCATCCTTCAGGGTTTGGCAGTGGCAGGTTGAGGTGGGCAAAATTGTTCTGACTGGTTAAGGTACACAAACGTCTTCTTCTGGGCCAGGTACTGCCAAGATTAGCAGCATCCCATAGTCTGGCAGTGGCACTGCCAAGAATAGCAGCATCCTTCAGGGTCTGGCAGTGGCAGGTTGAGATGTGGAAAATGCTTCAGGCAAGGCAGAATGTAGCAGCATCCTTCAGGGTCTGGCAGTGGTAGGTTGAGGTGGGCAAAATTGTTCTGACTGGTTAAGGTACGCAACCGTCTTCTTCTGGGCCAGGTACTGCCAAGATTAGCAGCATCCCAGAGTCTGGCAGTGGCACTGCCAAGAATAGCAGCATCCCAGAGTCTGGCAGTTGCACTGCCAAGAATAGCAGCATCCCAGAGTCTGGCAGTGGCAGGTTGAGATGTGGAAAATGCTTCAGGCAGTGCAGAATGTAGCAGCATCCTTCAGGGTCTGGCAGTGGTAGGTTGAGGTGGGCAAAATTGTTCTGACTGGTTAAGGTACACAAACGTCTTCTTCTGGGCCAGGTACTGCCAAGATTAGCAGCATCCCAGAGTCTGGCAGTGGCAGGTTGAGGTGTGGAAAATGCTTCAGGCTGTGCAGAATGTAGCAGCATCCTTCAGGGTTTGGCAGTGGTAGGATGAGGTGGGCAAAATTGTTCTGACTGGTTAAGGTACACAAGCGTCTTCTTCTGGGCCAGGTACTGCCAAGATTAGCAGCATCCCAGAGTCTGGCAGTGGCAGGTTGAGGTGTGGAAAATGCTTCAGGCAGTGCAGAATGTAGCAGCATCCTTCAGTGTTTGGCAGTGGCAGGTTGAGGTGGGCAAAATTGTTCTGACTGGTTAAGGTACACAAACGTCTTCTTCTGGGCCAGGTACTGCCAAGATTAGCAGCATCCCATAGTCTGGCAGTGGCACTGCCAAGAATAGCAGCATCCTTCAGGGTCTGGCAGTGGCAGGTTGAGATGTGGAAAATGCTTCAGGCAATGCAGAATGTACCAGCATCCTTCAGGGTCTGGCAGTGGTAGGTTGAGGTGGGCAAAATTGTTCTGACTGGTTAAGGTACGCAACCGTCTTCTTCTGGGCCAGGTACTGCCAAGATTAGCAGCATCCCAGAGTCTCGCAGTGGCACTGCCAAGAATAGCAGCATCCTTCAGGGTCTGGCAGTGGCAGGTTGAGATGTGGAAAATGCTTCAGGCAATGCAGAATGTAGCAGCATCCTTCAGGGTCTGGCAGTGGTAGGTTGAGGTGGGCAAAATTGTTCTGACTGGTTAAGGTACACAAACGTCTTCTTCTGGGCCAGGTACTGCCAAGATTAGCAGCATCCCAGAGTCTGGCAGTGGCAGGTTGAGATGTGGAAAATGCTTCAGGCAATGCAGAATGTAGCAGCATCCTTCAGGGTCTGGCAGTGGTAGGTTGAGGTGGGCAAAATTGTTCTGACTGGTTAAGGTACACAAACGTCTTCTTCTGGGCCATGTACTGCCAAGATTAGCAGCATCCCAGAGTCTGGTAGTGGCAGGTTGAGGTGTGGAAAATGCTTCAGGCAGTGCAGAATGTAGCAGCATCCTTCAGGGTTTGGCAGTGGCAGGTTGAGGTGGGCAAAATTGTTCTGACTGGTTAAGGTACACAAACGTCTTCTTCTGGGCCAGGTACTGCCAAGATTAGCAGCATCCCATAGTCTGGCAGTGGCACTGCCAAGAATAGCAGCATCCTTCAGGGTCTGGCAGTGGCAGGTTGAGATGTGGAAAATGCTTCAGGCAATGCAGAATGTAGCAGCATCCTTCAGGGTCTGGCAGTGGTAGGTTGAGGTGGGCAAAATTGTTCTGACTGGTTAAGGTACGCAAACGTCCTCTTCTGGGCCAGGTACTGCCAAGATTAGCAGAATCCCAGAGTCTGGCAGTGGCATTGCCAAGAATAGCAGCATCCCAGAGTCTGGCAGTTGCACTGCCAAGAATAGCAGCATCCCAGAGTCTGGCAGTGGCAGGTTGAGATGTGGAAAATGCTTCAGGCAATGCAGAATTTAGCAGCATCCTTCAGGGTCTGGCAGTGGTAGGTTGAGGTGGGCAAAATTGTTCTGACTGGTTAAGGTACACAAACGTCTTCTTCTGGGCCAGGTACTGCCAAGAATAGCAGCATCCTTCAGGGTCTGGCAGTGGCAAGTTGAGATGTGGAAAATGCTTCAGGCAATGCAGAATGTAGCAGCATCCTTCAGGGTCTGGCAGTGGTAGGTTGAGGTGGGCAAAATTGTTCTGACTGGTTAAGGTACGCAAACGTCTTCTTCTGGGCCAGGTACTGCCAAGATTAGCAGCATCCCAGAGTCTGGCAGTGGCACTGCCAAGAATAGCAGCATCCTTCAGGGTCTGGCAGTGGCAGGTTGAGATGTGGAAAATGCTTCAGGCAGTGCAGAATGTAGCAGCATCCTTCAGGGTCTGGCAGTGGTAGGTTGAGTTGGGCAAAATTGTTCTGACTGGTTAAGGTACACAAACGTCTTCTTCTGGGCCAGGTACTGCCAAGATTAGCAGCATCCCAGAGTCTGGCAGTGGCAGGTTGAGGTGTGGAAAATGCTTCAGGCAGTGCAGAATGTAGCAGCATCCTTCAGGGTTTGGCAGTGGCAGGTTGAGGTGGGCAAAATTGTTCTGACTGGTTAAGGTACACAAACGTCTTCTTCTGGGCCAGGTACTGCCAAGATTAGCAGCATCCCATAGTCTGGCAGTGGCACTGCCAAGAATAGCAGCATCCTTCAGGGTCTGGCAGTGGCAGGTTGAGATGTGGAAAATGCTTCAGGCAATGCAGAATGTAGCAGCATCCTTCAGGGTCTGGCAGTGGTAGGTTGAGGTGGGCAAAATTGTTCTGACTGGTTAAGGTACACAAACGTCTTCTTCTGGGCCAGGTACTGCCAAGATTAGCAGCATCCCAGAGTCTGGCAGTGGCAGGTTGAGGTGTGGAAAATGCTTCAGGCAGTGCAGAATGTAGCAGCATCCTTCAGGGTTTGGCAGTGGCAGGTTGAGGTGGGCAAAATTGTTCTGACTGGTTAAGGTACACAAACGTCTTCTTCTGGGCCAGGTACTGCCAAGATTAGCAGCATCCCATAGTCTGGCAGTGGCACTGCCAAGAATAGCAGCATCCTTCAGGGTCTGGCAGTGGCAGGTTGAGATGTGGAAAATGCTTCAGGCAATGCAGAATGTAGCAGCATCCTTCAGGGTCTGGCAGTGGTAGGTTGAGGTGGGCAAAATTGTTCTGACTGGTTAAGGTACGCAAACGTCCTCTTCTGGGCCAGGTACTGCCAAGATTAGCAGAATCCCAGAGTCTGGCAGTGGCACTGCCAAGAATAGCAGCATCCCAGAGTCTGGCAGTTGCACTGCCAAGAATAGCAGCATCCCAGAGTCTGGCAGTGGCAGGTTGAGATGTGGAAAATGCTTCAGGCAATGCAGAATGTAGCAGCATCCTTCAGGGTCTGGCAGTGGTAGGTTGAGGTGGGCAAAATTGTTCTGACTGGTTAAGGTACACAAACGTCTTCTTCTGGGCCAGGTACTGCCAAGAATAGCAGCATCCTTCAGGGTCTGGCAGTGGCAGGTTGAGATGTGGAAAATGCTTCAGGCAATGCAGAATGTAGCAGCATCCTTCAGGGTCTGGCAGTGGTAGGTTGAGGTGGGCAAAATTGTTCTGACTGGTTAAGGTACGCAAACGTCTTCTTCTGGGCCAGGTACTGCCAAGATTAGCAGCATCCCAGAGTCTGGCAGTGGCACTGCCAAGAATAGCAGCATCCTTCAGGGTCTGGCAGTGGCAGGTTGAGATGTGGAAAATGCTTCAGGCAGTGCAGAATGTAGCAGCACCCTTCAGGGTCTGGCAGTGGTAGGTTGAGGTGGGCAAAATTGTTCTGACTGGTTAAGGTACGCAAACGTCTTCTTCTGGGCCAGGTACTGCCAAGATTAGCAGCATCCCAGAGTCTCGCAGTGGCACTGCCAAGAATAGCAGCATCCCAGAGTCTGGCAGTTGCACTGCCAAGAATAGCAGCATCCCAGAGTCTGGCAGTGGCAGGTTGAGATGTGGAAAATGCTTCAGGCAGTGTGGAATGTAGCAGCATCCTTCAGGGTCTGGCAGTGGTAGGTTGAGGTGGGCAAAATTGTTCTGACTGGTTAAGGTATACAAGCGTCTTCTTCTGGGCCAGGTACTGCCAAGATTAGCAGCATCCCAGAGTCTGGCAGTGGCAGGTTGAGGTGTGGAAAATGCTTCAGGCAGTGCAGAATGTAGCAGCATCCTTCAGGGTTTGGCAGTGGCAGGTTGAGGTGGGCAAAATTGTTCTGACTGGTTAAGGTACACAAACGTCTTCTTCTGGGCCAGGTACTGCCAAGATTAGCAGCATCCCATAGTCTGGCAGTGGCACTGCCAAGAATAGCAGCATCCTTCAGGGTCTGGCAGTGGCAGGTTGAGATGTGGAAAATGCTTCAGGCAATGCAGAATGTACCAGCATCCTTCAGGGTCTGGCAGTGGTAGGTTGAGGTGGGCAAAATTGTTCTGACTGGTTAAGGTACGCAACCGTCTTCTTCTGGGCCAGGTACTGCCAAGATTAGCAGCATCCCAGAGTCTCGCAGTGGCACTGCCAAGAATAGCAGCATCCTTCAGGGTCTGGCAGTGGCAGGTTGAGATGTGGAAAATGCTTCAGGCAATGCAGAATGTAGCAGCATCCTTCAGGGTCTGGCAGTGGTAGGTTGAGGTGGGCAAAATTGTTCTGACTGGTTAAGGTACACAAACGTCTTCTTCTGGGCCAGGTACTGCCAAGATTAGCAGCATCCCAGAGTCTGGCAGTGGCAGGTTGAGATGTGGAAAATGCTTCAGGCAATGCAGAATGTAGCAGCATCCTTCAGGGTCTGGCAGTGGTAGGTTGAGGTGGGCAAAATTGTTCTGACTGGTTAAGGTACACAAACGTCTTCTTCTGGGCCATGTACTGCCAAGATTAGCAGCATCCCAGAGTCTGGCAGTGGCAGGTTGAGGTGTGGAAAATGCTTCAGGCAGTGCAGAATGTAGCAGCATCCTTCAGGGTTTGGCAGTGGCAGGTTGAGGTGGGCAAAATTGTTCTGACTGGTTAAGGTACACAAACGTCTTCTTCTGGGCCAGGTACTGCCAAGATTAGCAGCATCCCATAGTCTGGCAGTGGCACTGCCAAGAATAGCAGCATCCTTCAGGGTCTGGCAGTGGCAGGTTGAGATGTGGAAAATGCTTCAGGCAATGCAGAATGTAGCAGCATCCTTCAGGGTCTGGCAGTGGTAGGTTGAGGTGGGCAAAATTGTTCTGACTGGTTAAGGTACGCAAACGTCCTCTTCTGGGCCAGGTACTGCCAAGATTAGCAGAATCCCAGAGTCTGGCAGTGGCATTGCCAAGAATAGCAGCATCCCAGAGTCTGGCAGTTGCACTGCCAAGAATAGCAGCATCCCAGAGTCTGGCAGTGGCAGGTTGAGATGTGGAAAATGCTTCAGGCAATGCAGAATTTAGCAGCATCCTTCAGGGTCTGGCAGTGGTAGGTTGAGGTGGGCAAAATTGTTCTGACTGGTTAAGGTACACAAACGTCTTCTTCTGGGCCAGGTACTGCCAAGAATAGCAGCATCCTTCAGGGTCTGGCAGTGGCAAGTTGAGATGTGGAAAATGCTTCAGGCAATGCAGAATGTAGCAGCATCCTTCAGGGTCTGGCAGTGGTAGGTTGAGGTGGGCAAAATTGTTCTGACTGGTTAAGGTACGCAAACGTCTTCTTCTGGGCCAGGTACTGCCAAGATTAGCAGCATCCCAGAGTCTGGCAGTGGCACTGCCAAGAATAGCAGCATCCTTCAGGGTCTGGCAGTGGCAGGTTGAGATGTGGAAAATGCTTCAGGCAGTGCAGAATGTAGCAGCATCCTTCAGGGTCTGGCAGTGGTAGGTTGAGGTGGGCAAAATTGTTCTGACTGGTTAAGGTACACAAACGTCTTCTTCTGGTCCAGGTACTGCCAAGATTAGCAGCATCCCAGAGTCTGGCAGTGGCAGGTTGAGGTGTGGAAAATACTTCAGGCAGTGCAGAATGTAGCAGCATCCTTCAGGGTTTGGCAGTGGCAGGTTGAGGTGGGCAAAATTGTTCTGACTGGTTAAGGTACACAAACGTCTTCTTCTGGGCCAGGTACTGCCAAGATTAGCAGCATCCCATAGTCTGGCAGTGGCACTGCCAAGAATAGCAGCATCCTTCAGGGTCTGGCAGTGGCAGGTTGAGATGTGGAAAATGCTTCAGGCAATGCAGAATGTAGCAGCATCCTTCAGGGTCTGGCAGTGGTAGGTTGAGGTGGGCAAAATTGTTCTGACTGGTTAAGGTACACAAACGTCTTCTTCTGGGCCAGGTACTGCCAAGATTAGCAGCATCCCAGAGTCTGGCAGTGGCAGGTTGAGGTGTGGAAAATGCTTCAGGCAGTGCAGAATGTAGCAGCATCCTTCAGGGTTTGGCAGTGGCAGGTTGAGGTGGGCAAAATTGTTCTGACTGGTTAAGGTACACAAACGTCTTCTTCTGGGCCAGGTACTGCCAAGATTAGCAGCATCCCATAGTCTGGCAGTGGCACTGCCAAGAATAGCAGCATCCTTCAGGGTCTGGCAGTGGCAGGTTGAGATGTGGAAAATGCTTCAGGCAATGCAGAATGTACCAGCATCCTTCAGGGTCTGGCAGTGGTAGGTTGAGGTGGGCAAAATTGTTCTGACTGGTTAAGGTACGCAAACGTCTTCTTCTGGGCCAGGTACTGCCAAGATTAGCAGCATCCCAGAGTCTGGCAGTGGCACTGCCAAGAATAGCAGCATCCCAGAGTCTGGCAGTTGCACTGCCAAGAATAGCAGCATCCCAGAGTCTGGCAGTGGCAGGTTGAGATGTGGAAAATGCTTCAGGCAGTGCAGAATGTAGCAGCATCCTTCAGGGTCTGGCAGTGGTAGGTTGAGGTGGGCAAAATTGTTCTGACTGGTTAAGGTACACAAACGTCTTCTTCTGGGCCAGGTACTGCCAAGATTAGCAGCATCCCAGAGTCTGGCAGTGGCAGGTTGAGGTGTGGAAAATGCTTCAGGCTGTGCAGAATGTAGCAGCATCCTTCAGGGTTTGGCAGTGGTAGGATGAGGTGGGCAAAATTGTTCTGACTGGTTAAGGTACACAAGCGTCTTCTTCTGGGCCAGGTACTGCCAAGATTAGCAGCATCCCAGAGTCTGGCAGTGGCAGGTTGAGGTGTGGAAAATGCTTCAGGCAGTGCAGAATGTAGCAGCATCCTTCAGGGTTTGGCAGTGGCAGGTTGAGGTGGGCAAAATTGATCTGACTGGTTAAGGTACACAAACGTCTTCTTCTGGGCCAGGTACTGCCAAGATTAGCAGCATCCCATAGTCTGGCAGTGGCACTGCCAAGAATAGCAGCATCCTTCAGGGTCTGGCAGTGGCAGGTTGAGATGTGGAAAATGCTTCAGGCAATGCAGAATGTAGCAGCATCCTTCAGGGTCTGGCAGTGGTAGGTTGAGGTGGGCAAAATTGTTCTGACTGGTTAAGGTACACAAACGTCTTCTTCTGGGCCAGGTACTGCCAAGATTAGCAGCATCCCAGAGTCTGGCAGTGGCAGGTTGAGGTGTGGAAAATGCTTCAGGCAGTGCAGAATGTAGCAGCATCCTTCAGGGTTTGGCAGTGGCAGGTTGAGGTGGGCAAAATTGTTCTGACTGGTTAAGGTACACAAACGTCTTCTTCTGGGCCAGGTACTGCCAAGATTAGCAGCATCCCATAGTCTGGCAGTGGCACTGCCAAGAATAGCAGCATCCTTCAGGGTCTGGCAGTGGCAGGTTGAGATGTGGAAAATGCTTCAGGCAATGCAGAATGTAGCAGCATCCTTCAGGGTCTGGCAGTGGTAGGTTGAGGTGGGCAAAATTGTTCTGACTGGTTAAGGTACGCAAACGTCCTCTTCTGGGCCAGGTACTGCCAAGATTAGCAGAATCCCAGAGTCTGGCAGTGGCACTGCCAAGAATAGCAGCATCCCAGAGTCTGGCAGTTGCACTGCCAAGAATAGCAGCATCCCAGAGTCTGGCAGTGGCAGGTTGAGATGTGGAAAATGCTTCAGGCAATGCAGAATGTAGCAGCATCCTTCAGGGTCTGGCAGTGGTAGGTTGAGGTGGGCAAAATTGTTCTGACTGGTTAAGGTACACAAACGTCTTCTTCTGGGCCAGGTACTGCCAAGAATAGCAGCATCCTTCAGGGTCTGGCAGTGGCAAGTTGAGATGTGGAAAATGCTTCAGGCAATGCAGAATGTAGCAGCATCCTTCAGGGTCTGGCAGTGGTAGGTTGAGGTGGGCAAAATTGTTCTGACTGGTTAAGGTACGCAAACGTCTTCTTCTGGGCCAGGTACTGCCAAGATTAGCAGCATCCCAGAGTCTGGCAGTGGCACTGCCAAGAATAGCAGCATCCTTCAGGGTCTGGCAGTGGCAGGTTGAGATGTGGAAAATGCTTCAGGCAGTGCAGAATGTAGCAGCATCCTTCAGGGTCTGGCAGTGGTAGGTTGAGGTGGGCAAAATTGTTCTGACTGGTTAAGGTACACAAACGTCTTCTTCTGGTCCAGGTACTGCCAAGATTAGCAGCATCCCAGAGTCTGGCAGTGGCAGGTTGAGGTGTGGAAAATACTTCAGGCAGTGCAGAATGTAGCAGCATCCTTCAGGGTTTGGCAGTGGCAGGTTGAGGTGGGCAAAATTGTTCTGACTGGTTAAGGTACACAAACGTCTTCTTCTGGGCCAGGTACTGCCAAGATTAGCAGCATCCCATAGTCTGGCAGTGGCACTGCCAAGAATAGCAGCATCCTTCAGGGTCTGGCAGTGGCAGGTTGAGATGTGGAAAATGCTTCAGGCAATGCAGAATGTAGCAGCATCCTTCAGGGTCTGGCAGTGGTAGGTTGAGGTGGGCAAAATTGTTCTGACTGGTTAAGGTACACAAACGTCTTCTTCTGGGCCAGGTACTGCCAAGATTAGCAGCATCCCAGAGTCTGGCAGTGGCAGGTTGAGGTGTGGAAAATGCTTCAGGCAGTGCAGAATGTAGCAGCATCCTTCAGGGTTTGGCAGTGGCAGGTTGAGGTGGGCAAAATTGTTCTGACTGGTTAAGGTACACAAACGTCTTCTTCTGGGCCAGGTACTGCCAAGATTAGCAGCATCCCATAGTCTGGCAGTGGCACTGCCAAGAATAGCAGCATCCTTCAGGGTCTGGCAGTGGCAGGTTGAGATGTGGAAAATGCTTCAGGCAATGCAGAATGTACCAGCATCCTTCAGGGTCTGGCAGTGGTAGGTTGAGGTGGGCAAAATTGTTCTGACTGGTTAAGGTACGCAAACGTCTTCTTCTGGGCCAGGTACTGCCAAGATTAGCAGCATCCCAGAGTCTCGCAGTGGCACTGCCAAGAATAGCAGCATCCCAGAGTCTGGCAGTTGCACTGCCAAGAATAGCAGCATCCCAGAGTCTGGCAGTGGCAGGTTGAGATGTGGAAAATGCTTCAGGCAGTGCAGAATGTAGCAGCATCCTTCAGGGTCTGGCAGTGGCAGGTTGAGATGTGGAAAATGCTTCAGGCAGTGCAGAATGTAGCAGCATCCTTCAGGGTCTGGCAGTGGTAGGTTGAGGTGGGCAAAATTGTTCTGACTGGTTAAGGTACACAAACGTCTTCTTCTGGTCCAGGTACTGCCAAGATTAGCAGCATCCCAGAGTCTGGCAGTGGCAGGTTGAGGTGTGGAAAATACTTCAGGCAGTGCAGAATGTAGCAGCATCCTTCAGGGTTTGGCAGTGGCAGGTTGAGGTGGGCAAAATTGTTCTGACTGGTTAAGGTACACAAACGTCTTCTTCTGGGCCAGGTACTGCCAAGATTAGCAGCATCCCATAGTCTGGCAGTGGCACTGCCAAGAATAGCAGCATCCTTCAGGGTCTGGCAGTGGCAGGTTGAGATGTGGAAAATGCTTCAGGCAATGCAGAATGTAGCAGCATCCTTCAGGGTCTGGCAGTGGTAGGTTGAGGTGGGCAAAATTGTTCTGACTGGTTAAGGTACACAAACGTCTTCTTCTGGGCCAGGTACTGCCAAGATTAGCAGCATCCCAGAGTCTGGCAGTGGCAGGTTGAGGTGTGGAAAATGCTTCAGGCAGTGCAGAATGTAGCAGCATCCTTCAGGGTTTGGCAGTGGCAGGTTGAGGTGGGCAAAATTGTTCTGACTGGTTAAGGTACACAAACGTCTTCTTCTGGGCCAGGTACTGCCAAGATTAGCAGCATCCCATAGTCTGGCAGTGGCACTGCCAAGAATAGCAGCATCCTTCAGGGTCTGGCAGTGGCAGGTTGAGATGTGGAAAATGCTTCAGGCAATGCAGAATGTACCAGCATCCTTCAGGGTCTGGCAGTGGTAGGTTGAGGTGGGCAAAATTGTTCTGACTGGTTAAGGTACGCAAACGTCTTCTTCTGGGCCAGGTACTGCCAAGATTAGCAGCATCCCAGAGTCTCGCAGTGGCACTGCCAAGAATAGCAGCATCCCAGAGTCTGGCAGTTGCACTGCCAAGAATAGCAGCATCCCAGAGTCTGGCAGTGGCAGGTTGAGATGTGGAAAATGCTTCAGGCAGTGCAGAATGTAGCAGCATCCTTCAGGGTCTGGCAGTGGTAGGTTGAGGTGGGCAAAATTGTTCTGACTGGTTAAGTTACACAAACGTCTTCTTCTGGGCCAGGTACTGCCAAGATTAGCAGCATCCCAGAGTCTGGCAGTGGCAGGTTGAGGTGTGGAAAATGCTTCAGGCTGTGCAGAATGTAGCAGCATCCTTCAGGGTTTGGCAGTGGTAGGATGAGGTGGGCAAAATTGTTCTGACTGGTTAAGGTACACAAGCGTCTTCTTCTGGGCCAGGTACTGCCAAGATTAGCAGCATCCCAGAGTCTGGCAGTGGCAGGTTGAGGTGTGGAAAATGCTTCAGGCAGTGCAGAATGTAGCAGCATCCTTCAGTGTTTGGCAGTGGCAGGTTGAGGTGGGCAAAATTGTTCTGACTGGTTAGGTACACAAACGTCTTCTTCTGGGCCAGGTACTGCCAAGATTAGCAGCATCCCATAGTCTGGCAGTGGCACTGCCAAGAATAGCAGCATCCTTCAGGGTCTGGCAGTGGCAGGTTGAGATGTGGAAAATGCTTCAGGCAATGCAGAATGTACCAGCATCCTTCAGGGTCTGGCAGTGGTAGGTTGAGGTGGGCAAAATTGTTCTGACTGGTTAAGGTACGCACCGTCTTCTTCTGGGCCAGGTACTGCCAAGATTAGCAGCATCCCAGAGTCTCGCAGTGGCACTGCCAAGAATAGCAGCATCCTTCAGGGTCTGGCAGTGGCAGGTTGAGATGTGGAAAATGCTTCAGGCAATGCAGAATGTAGCAGCATCCTTCAGGGTCTGGCAGTGGTAGGTTGAGGTGGGCAAAATTGTTCTGACTGGTTAAGGTACACAAACGTCTTCTTCTGGGCCAGGTACTGCCAAGATTAGCAGCATCCCAGAGTCTGGCAGTGGCAGGTTGAGATGTGGAAAATGCTTCAGGCAATGCAGAATGTAGCAGCATCCTTCAGGGTCTGGCAGTGGTAGGTTGAGGTGGGCAAAATTGTTCTGACTGGTTAAGGTACACAAACGTCTTCTTCTGGGCCATGTACTGCCAAGATTAGCAGCATCCCAGAGTCTGGTAGTGGCAGGTTGAGGTGTGGAAAATGCTTCAGGCAGTGCAGAATGTAGCAGCATCCTTCAGGGTTTGGCAGTGGCAGGTTGAGGTGGGCAAAATTGTTCTGACTGGTTAAGGTACACAAACGTCTTCTTCTGGGCCAGGTACTGCCAAGATTAGCAGCATCCCATAGTCTGGCAGTGGCACTGCCAAGAATAGCAGCATCCTTCAGGGTCTGGCAGTGGCAGGTTGAGATGTGGAAAATGCTTCAGGCAATGCAGAATGTAGCAGCATCCTTCAGGGTCTGGCAGTGGTAGGTTGAGGTGGGCAAAATTGTTCTGACTGGTTAAGGTACGCAAACGTCCTCTTCTGGGCCAGGTACTGCCAAGATTAGCAGAATCCCAGAGTCTGGCAGTGGCATTGCCAAGAATAGCAGCATCCCAGAGTCTGGCAGTTGCACTGCCAAGAATAGCAGCATCCCAGAGTCTGGCAGTGGCAGGTTGAGATGTGGAAAATGCTTCAGGCAATGCAGAATTTAGCAGCATCCTTCAGGGTCTGGCAGTGGTAGGTTGAGGTGGGCAAAATTGTTCTGACTGGTTAAGGTACACAAACGTCTTCTTCTGGGCCAGGTACTGCCAAGAATAGCAGCATCCTTCAGGGTCTGGCAGTGGCAAGTTGAGATGTGGAAAATGCTTCAGGCAATGCAGAATGTAGCAGCATCCTTCAGGGTCTGGCAGTGGTAGGTTGAGGTGGGCAAAATTGTTCTGACTGGTTAAGGTACGCAAACGTCTTCTTCTGGGCCAGGTACTGCCAAGATTAGCAGCATCCCAGAGTCTGGCAGTGGCACTGCCAAGAATAGCAGCATCC
>CAWUFW010032640.1:0-13553 GCA_963921515.1 Calotriton arnoldi | reverse complement strand
AGCGGGTTGTGGGTTTATAGGGGAATAGGGTGGGAAGTAATTTAATTATAATAAAGCAGTTAATAATTTTAATTTATTAGTATTTATAATTAATTTTTATTAATTAATAATTAATTGGTTATCAAATTTAATTAATTAATTAATTGGAAATTATGTAAATTGTTATTTTTTTAGGAGCGGGTTGTGGGTTTATAGGGGAATAGGGTGGGAAGTAATTTAATTATAATAAAGTTAAAATTATTAATTATTTATTAGTATTTATAATTAATTTTTTATTAATTAATTATTAATTGGTTATCAAATGTTATTAATTAATTAATTGATAATTATGTAAATTGTGTTATTTTTTAGGAGCGGGTTGTGGGTTTATAGGGGAATAGGGTGGGAAGTAATTTAATTATAAGAAAGTAATTAATGCTTTTTATTGATTAGTATTTATAATTACATTTTTATTAATTAAATATTAATTGGTTATTACATTTTATTAATTGATTAATTAATTAATTATGTAAATTGTGTTATTTTTTTTTAGGAGTGAGTTGTGGGTGTATAGGGGATTAGGGTGGGAAGTAATTTATTTTGAATAAAGTAATTAATAATTTGTATTTATTAGTATTTATTTTATATTTTGATTTTATAGTGTTGTTTGTGGTAATTTATTTATTATTAATTAATTATTAATTGTTTGTTAATTATAATTAATTAATTGTTAAATATGTTAACTGTGTCAATTATGTAGGAGTCTTTTGTGCGTTTAAAGGTGAATATGGTGTGAAGTAATTTTTTTAAAATCATTAATAATTATTTTTTTGATTATAATTAATTTATATTAAATAAAGTTATTTGTTTGTAAAATGTTTTTTTAAACTTCTATAAAATAAGGTTTGTAGTTAGTTTTTAGTACTTTTTAACATTAAAATATTTTTCTATGTTTTGTAATTTATTATATTTTTATCTGTTTTTTATTTTTGTGTTATTAACAATTTTTGTATTGTAGTAGGTATTTTGTTTCTTTTTCTTTTAATTTTTGGGAAATATTAATTTTAACCCTCTGCTATCCAACACTTTCCCTACTGTTGCACACTGTGGAGTGGGAATAGTAATTTTTACCCCTCTGCTATCCAACACTTTCCCTACTGTTGCACTGTCTGGAGTGGGAATAGTAATTTTTACCCCTCCGCTATCCAACACTTTCCCTACTGTTGTACTCACTGGAGTGGGAATAGTAATTTTTACCCCTCCGCTATCCAACACTTTCCCTACTGTTGCACTCTCTGGAGTGGGAATAGTAATTTTTACACTTACGCTATCCAACACTTTCTCCACTGTTGCACTCTGTGGAGTAGGAATAGTAATTTTTCCCCTCCGCTATCCAACACTTTCCCTACTGTTGCACTCAGTGGAGTGGGAAAAATATTTTTCCCCTATGCTATCCAACACTTTCTCTACTGTTGCACTCACTGGAGAGGGAATAGTAATTTTTACCCCTACGCTATCCAACACTTTCCCTACTGTTGCACTCACTGGGGTGGGAATAGTAATTTTCACCCCTACGCTATCCAACACTTTCCCTACTGTTGCAGTAATTGCAGTGGGAATAGTACATTTTTACCCCTACGCTATTCAACAATTTTCCTACTGTTGCACTCAATGGAGTGCAAAATGTAAGTTTAAAAATGTATAAATATTTTAGTATTTTATTTTATAATATAATGTTTTTATTATTATATTTTATGTTATAGGTGTATGTATATATATATATATTTTATAGTTGATCTTTATAATATTTTAAAATAAATTAAAGTTATTAGTTTATTAATATTTTAAAAGTAAATATACATTTATATATTTAATTTTATATATCTATGTTTAAATTTTGTTAAATTAAATTTGTTTATTATTTTTTTTAACGTTTATTATATCTAAGGGGCCCATTACGATACCCGGCGTAAATAAATCCGCCAGGCATGGAAGCGGCAAAAATCCGCCCGCACACACCGCCTGAACACCGACCACGCCATTACGATTACACAAACCGAAAACCGCCATCGGCGAAAAAGCACACAAAATACCGCCCGCCAACGTCCGAGTCGGAGTCAAACCGCCCGCCACGGACGGAAACACGCACGACAACACAAAACCGCCCGCCCTCACGGCCGACACACCGCACGTGAAATTACGATCGCACCGACATGAGCGCGGAAAAACAACAAATATACCGCCCGCCAGCGCAAACAACGCCGATGAGAATCGACACGGCAGAAGCCATGGCGCCAACGTACCTGCACAGAAACCATCCGCACACAAAACCAATAGCACACAACATGGCCAACAAGTCCACACAGCAAGGCACGCACAAATACACAAGCACAGTACACATCCCGAAAACACCCCCCGGACAAACAAAAAATACAAAGGCCAGAACCCCAGACACAACACACCTGAAAACAACAGACCATGAGGACACACCCACATAGGTGAGTACAAAAGCAGCACTCCCACAGACCACAACCCCTTGCTACATTGCAAACCAGAGAGGAGAGGAGAGGACACAGTGACACAGCAAGGACAGCAGCACACCACAGAAACGCACACATCACAACCACCACCACCACCACCACCACCACCAAACACCACCACCACCACCACCACCACCACCAAACACCGGCACCACAAACCCCCTGCACATTACACAACACACACCGCACCAGCACCACAAACACCATGGCACCACAAAGAATGCCCAAGTTCACGCCCATGGAGCTGACGGTCATGGTCGACGAGATCATCAAGGTGTACCCACAAATCTATGGGAACATGGTCCAGCACACACCACTAGCCACCAGAAACAGAATGTGGAACCGGATCGTAGACCAGGTCAATGCAGTCGGGACCCTGCCCAGGAACAGAGTCGAGATTAACAAACGTTGGAATGACGTAAAGAGCCTGGTCAAGAAGAAGGAGGGCAAAAACAGAGAGCTGGCTGCCGTCACTGGCGGAGGGAATCCCGCGCTCTTTAAGACCTTCAAAGCGTGGGAGGAGAAGGTGCGAGTCGTAATCCATCCGGAGATCCTCGCCGGATTAACAGGGGGAGTGGAGGCTGGTAAGTACAAACTAATGTATACCAGCACACCGCTATGTACTCACATGCACTACCACCATGCCACAGCTCCCAGGGACAAACACCCCCATGTCCAGCACACAATACACAACACATCACACACACATGCAACAGACACTACCACACACAGCCCAAACCGAACAACTGTAAGATGCGTGGGGACATGTGTACACTAAGCCAGCCACGTAACCACCAACAGGTCCCCAAATATGCCAGAAGCGCCACAACGAGCACCCACCACACCCATGTGTCCGCCACAGCTGCACTAACCGACAAGTAACAGGTAAGTGGCAGGAACACAAAGTGCAGTGGGTGGGACGGTGGACAGCCCAAGTACAACACACACCAGGCCCCAGTCCCACAGCACAGCAAGGAGGAGCATCCCCCACACCCCACAGCCACGTGTCAGCCACCGCAGTGCACAACGACAGCCGAAAGGCAGACATCACGGTCCACAGCAATCGGTGTCAGTGGGTGTCCAGCCACCCCCACGACCCACAACACCCCCCCACCCCCACAGACCTGCAACATGGAGCACCCCCCGCTTAGAGCCATGTGGCATCCAGTACAGTGCACGCACGAACAACTTGCAGGTGGGAAACTGGACAGGGCTGGATTACTGGAGGCATGAGGACCATAACACGACCAACACATGGGACATGTCACGTAGCAGACGAACACGCAGCACCGCCCACCGTCACGAACAAGTGAACAATGTGCACACGGACATGAACAACAGACTCACACCCCACATGACCCATCACAGACATAGCAACACCCAAGGAGCCACGTCTGCATGCACAAGCCACACTGAATATAGTCCCACACGGCAGCCACTGTGCAACTCATCACACACAACCGAAACACCATTGAAGTCCTGTCCATGTAGCCCCTACTGCCTGTCAACCACACACCCCACAACTACGCCTATGTAAGACAAACAACACTAGACGCAACAGAGCGGAACAACATAAATGCACACGAACACCACTGAACCCATCAAACTCACAGACACACCATGCACATACAACATACCATCCATCCCATCCGTCAGCCCCAGTCTCATGAAAGGCATGTCATCCGCACAGCTGCCACACATACAGCAGTCACGCTAAGACACATGCCCATGACCAACCATGTGCCAGAAGTCAATTAAGCGCACGACACACTGTGAGCAACAACACACAACATGGGCCACACCCCCCCGAGCACTGCAGTGATGCACATGGCACAGGGCAGCACGCACACCAAGGAGATGGGACAACTGCAATACGTTGGCTGGCACACAACTATCACTCACTCATAACGATGCGTCCAATGCCATGTCCAGTAATCACAACAGACAGCAAATATGCAGGCCATGTCAAGCATGCACACACCTCAAACCATGCACTGTCATGCTGCCACAACACATGTCACGTTCGGCACCCATGGCTCACAGCATGTACCCCAAAAGCATATTCCCTCCCAAATGCGAATCTGGGGCATGGCCCCCATGTTGCCATATGCGTTCCTAAGCGTTCCATTTGAACCCCAAAAGCATATCCCCTCCCAAATGCGAATCTGGGGCATGGCCCCCATGTTGCCATATGCGTTCCTAAGCGTTCCATTTGAACCCCAAAAGCATATTCCCTCCCAAATGCGAATCTGGGGCATGGCCCCCATGTTGCCATATGCGTTCCTAAGCGTTCCATTTGAACCCCAAAAGCATATCCCCTCCCAAATGCGAATCTGGGGCATGGCCCCCATGTTGCCATATGCGTTCCTAAGCGTTCCATTTGAACCCCAAAAGCATATTCCCTCCCAAATGCGAATCTGGGGCATGGCCCCCATGTTGCCATATGCGTTCCTAAGCGTTCCATTTGAACCCCAAAAGCATATCCCCTCCCAAATGCGAATCTGGGGCATGGCCCCCATGTTGCCATATGCGTTCCTAAGCGTTCCATTTGAACCCCAAAAGCATATCCCCTCCCAAATGCGAATCTGGGGCATGGCCCCCATGTTGCCATATGCGTTCCTAAGCGTTCCATTTGAACCCCAAAAGCAAAGTACAAACCAGACCCAGGATGGGCCAGGATCCCGCATACACCAGAGTCACAATAAGTAGGGGCACAGCAACACACCCATCGGCATGGCCAATCCGTCCCATGCCACATGTGCACAGCACACAGTCCCATTGCCAAGCACACACAACTACAGATGCTACAGCCACACACACGCCTCCGGGAAACCCATGTACGAGATTGCACGAACTGTCAATGTCAGACGACAAATACATACTTCGCCAGGTGCAACACAATAACAAATCTCATTCTCTCCACAGGTGACGAACTGCTGGATGCTGGGGATGGAGCCAGCAGCCAGCACAGCCAGCCTACAAGCCCCCAACGAGGACACACGGATCTGGAGGATCTGTCCTCCTCTTCGGACACGGACAACCAAGCAGGCCCATCTGGTGTGGCAGGGCCCAGCCGCTCCCCAGGACCCCTCCTACCCACCAACCCATCATCCAGGGCTGCTGAACATTCACAGCCCCCTGCTGCCACTGTCGTTGCGGCCACACCCACGGTCATTGTGGCCACTACCACTGCCGCAACCGCCACCATCGCCGCACCGACCACCACCGCCGCCACCACCGCCACGTCTTCGCTGGCACCAGCCCCAGCGCAGGTGGTGGCCCGGACGACTGGATCCACCCTGGGAGCCACAGCGAGGACCGTGGTGAGCAATGTGGCTAGTGGGCAGGCCGGTGGCAGCAGGACTGGTAGGAGGAGCAGGGTCAGGGAAACGCCAGCCTCCCCTGGGAGCCATGCCCTGCCTCACATGGCCAGAGTCCTTGGGGCCTATGAAGAGGCCCAAGGACAATGGGTCCGGTCTGCTTCAGACACGCGTGAGGTGCTGGGGGTGCTGAGGTCCATGGACGCCCGTATGGGCCAAATCGTGGACCTCATGGGACAGCTGGTGGTGGCGGTGAGGTCACAGCCAGGGACAGCAGCTCCCCCTCCGCCACCACCTGCCGGGGCGCAGGGTGGAGCAGCAGTGTCCAGTTCCCCTGCGTCCACAGCCAGTGATCACACCTCAACCACCAGCATGTCGCAAGCAGGCACCCCCCTCGCAAACGTGGAAGGGGCCGTCCGAAGAGGAAACAGATCTCCCGGGAGGACTTCGCACGCTCCAGACGCAAGTGAGGCAGCCAGCCAGCCTTCCGCCAGCCTTCCTTGACCAGCCACTGCATTGACTTGGACTACGATCCCACTCCACACAGCCATCTGGATGGCATGTGTGTGTTGGACTATGGACATAGAACCAGTGGGTACACCCTGATCATCACGCAGCCATGACCGACAGCTCATTGTCACTGCACGCACCACTTTTGTCATCACCTTACACACAATCACATGTCACAGTTTGTAATAAATGCACCTTTTTCACTAACTGCTGTTTGTGCCCTGTGTCTTATTTGTACGGAATACAACGGCCACCTTGGGCGGAAAGGCACCTGATGCGTGGCATGGCATTTGAATCCGGAGGGCCTGTAGGGACCTAGGGGTGGGAGACAGAACAGGAGCACATTCAATGAGTGTGTCACACACCCATCACACAGTACATGTCAACAACTACAAGCAATGTACACACATCGCACAGAGCTATAGGGCACAATGCCACAGCCACCAACAGTGGCATACTACCCTGGCCATGGAGCGTTGACACACAGCACGCAGTGAACAAACGGCCACCCTGACACAGCACACACACACCTGCACAGATACAGCCACATCAGCCGTCGTACATGGACACTCACCGTCAAGTGAAGTAGCGGGCGATGAGCTGCTGCCGCACATTACCAGCTTCCTCCTCTCCGCTGTCCTCCTCACTCGAGCTGTCCTGGTCTGCGGGCTGGGGCCCTGGTTGATCTCCGTCATCCACGATGAGGGGGATCTGCTTCCGAATGGCCAGATTGTGCAGCATGCAGCACGCCACCACTATCCGGCACACCTTCTGTGGGGAGTACGCCAGCGCACCCCCGGTGCGGTCCAGGCACCTGAACCTGGACTTGAGGAGGCCAAAGGTACGCTCGACCACACGTCTGGTCCTCCCATGTGCCTCATTGTAGCGATCGTCTGCTGGGGTGCGAGGATTCCTCAATGGACTGAGCAGCCATGCCCCATTCGGATACGCAGAGTCACCTGGGTGTGAGGGACACAGAGAACCGTTGCTAATCCAACTGGACAGGGGACAGCATCGCACAGCCAGCACGCTACACCACTCCACATACTCACCGACAATACAGGCACGATCCTGTTGCATATTGGACATCAGTCGTGGCAAGATGCTGTTGCGCATTATGTGTGCGTCATGGGCCGAGCCTGGGAACTTTGCACACACGTGGGTGATCACCATGTCCGCAAGGCACACCACTTGCACATTCAGGGAGTGCGTGTGCTTCCTGTTGCGGTACAGGTGCTCAGTGGCCTGTGGTGGAACAAGGCCGACATGTGTGCAGTCAATGGCTCCAACGACGTGTGGGATTCTGCCAAGGGCATAGAATGCACCCTTCACTGCCGCCAATTCACGAGCCCTGGGGAAGCGGATGTACCTGTTCCGGTACAGCATCATGGCTGCCAGTACATCCCTCAGCACCTTGCTGAACATGGGCTGGGACATCCCTCCTCCACTGCCCACTGTGTGCTGGAATGACCCAGTGGCGAAGAAATGCATGGCGGCCATCACCTTAGCCGTGGGGGTGACAGCAGTCGGATACACCCTGCGGGGACGGAGATGGGGTTCTAACATGGCACACAGTCGATGCAGGGTTGGCCTGTCCAGCCGAAACTTCCTAATGACCTCCGTATCCTCCATGTCTGCCAGCAATTGGTATGGGCGGTCAATGTTCGGTCTCCGCCTAGGGACAATGGCAGAGGACACATGTCAAAGCAACACGACACATAGCAATTTCGCATACACATCACTGACATGACTGAGCAAGCACATGAGCCACAGCCCAGCTGTCAAGCTGGGACGGCACGGCCACAATACACTTACACAGGTCTCCCAACAATGGCAATGGCTAGTGATACAAACCACTGCCATGTGCATGCACATGGGGATCTAGGCCCCAATGACTTGCGGGGCGTGCTGATGGGGACTGACTGCATATCCGTCAAGCGGCAACGCCACGGCAACATGAATGTCTGCTGAGCATGGAACTGCTTCCGCGGCTGGATGAGTATGGCACACGACGACGACGATGTGGGCACAGGCTGAGCGGCCAAAACAAGTGGGACCTGTGGCACGAGGGGATATGAGACAGTAGTAGGTGTCAGCACTGCACCCTATGTACAGCACTGTACGGATCACACCTCCCGAAACATTGACAGGTGTCCACATTGACAGCCCCATGCCAAGACGGCTGTGTGCTTGCAGTCACACGTCACAGGTGAGAGGTTACATTGCACGTGCCAGGTGGCAGTCGTACATAGTGGGAGCTGGCATGTGTGTGCATGTGTCTCCTGTTCAGGATCCACCAGATGGGCGCTGACTCTGTACTGACCATTGGACACAGCATGTTCCGTGGAAGGCTTGTGTGTGTGGGATGGTGGCACTGGATGTGCCTCCGTTGGGTGGGGGGCCATGCACAGGGCGGGTACGTCGATGATTGCGCATTGTTGGTCACGGTGGGTGCACCCACTGAGATGTGTTGCCCTGTGTTCAATTCCTATGTCCGCATGATGATGGACTGTAGATGTGGGCAGACTACACATTGGTCGATGTGCTGTCTATATGCATGTGCCTTCACACCAGGCACAGCTGCCCCTGCACATGTGACCCCTGCTGGACTCGCTGCTGGGTCTGTGGAGCTGATGCACCTTCTGCGCGTGGGGCGGGCAGCTCTCCTCACTTCCCTCATTGCGCATGTCATGACTTTGCCGCAGGTGACATGGATCATGGAGGGCCCACATGTACGCGTGGGTAGGCTACACATGATTGTACACTGGTCGCCACCCCCAGTCAGTGTTTCGAATGGGAAGGTTGTCGTGCTGGTGGTATGTTCGATGTGGCGGATGGGCGGGCCTAGGTGCGGGCTTACATTCCGGACATGGGGGGTAGTTGGATTGGCGACTAGTTGCAGTACACACGGGACACGTCTCTTCCTTTCCACATCTGGGTCATCCCTTGTACTAACTGACAGTGATACAGTCATCTTCGCCCCAGCCCTCATGTCCTCCCCTCGCTCCCCCAATATGCATGCTCACCTGCGAGGCTAGCGCTTGCACAGGCAGCCCCAAGCTCGCACCAGAGAGGGCAAGGAGTGTATGTGTGGGTCCAGTTGCACGAGTGGGCTGTCTCAGGGTATGATGTGTTGCGGGACGCCGTCCACCTGCGTGGTGCCCCAAATGGAGACCCGGCCTGCATGGACTATGCATCACAGTCTTCGCCTTCCGGATCCGCCACCTGCGACACCCAGTGGCTGTGGCTGCCCTTGCGGCCAGGCCGCGTCCGTCTGTGGCTGATGGCCCACACATTCACTCTTTGGCCTCTCTGGGGAGGGCTCGGGGGTGGTGGCGCACGCGCTTGCACTTAGTCGCAATGGCATGTGGCGTGGTTGGTATGATGGGCAATGGATGGGATGGTGCGAGCCACCTCCCGTGACGTCAGTGCTGCTCGTGCTGTGGTGCGTCCCCCCTACACTTCCATGTGACTTGTGCCATGCTAGACGTTGAGGTTCTATTGCCTGCGTGATATGACCAGGAGGAGCGCGAGGAGACCTCTCACACACCATGCTCCACTGCCATCCCGTGCCCTGTATCGCCTGTGCGGATTGACTATGTTGGGGTTACACCTGGTCGACTGGGGCTGTGTGTGCCTTGTCAAGGGGCATGGCGGGCGCACAACAGGATCCAGCTTGTCCACAGAGGGTGGGCTGAGGTGCGCCTGGTACCGCTTTGTACGTGTGCCCGGCTGCTGTGCACACACGTGTTCACTCCCCCCCGACAGGTGTCCTCTCACAATGCCCAGGGAAGCGGTGGTGTACTGTTCATGACCCCTCCCAACACGGCGTGCTCCAACTTGGCATGTGCGCATCTACCCGTCGCACCCACCCACCTGAGCACTGCGTCCATACGACTTCACACGACACATGTGTGTCTTCCACAGTGGTGCTACTCATTTGCGTTGACATCCAATACCAGTGGACTACATGGTCATGTCACGACTGCCGTGTACTTCACATACTCTCATCCTCTCTCATTCGTACTTGTGAAATGAGTCAGCGGAGACAGTTTTGGTTTCAAACATTATATTGAGTCTTCTGTCCTCTGTGATGCAGTATAGTGGACACTACTGGCAGCGGAATACATGTTGAGGATATACTGAGCATGATTGCAAATGGGATAGGGTGTGGGGTTACATGTGATTGGCTGTTGCATGTGGGATGTGGGCTTCAGAGTGACATCTGCTTGGCCAAGGCTGTGCTAATGTACATTTACGTATAGCTGCGGAGCTGCGGACTTTGACACAGACGGTATACATGTAGCCTACCAGACCGCTTGGCATCATGGGCACAGTCCATCTCAGTTCCATGTGACAGGTTTGCTGCGGTTGTTCCTCATGCACGCGTGCATGTGAGTTGACATCAGGGCATGTGCTTGCGTGCATGCAGCGGCGTGCCACTTGTTGTTGCACTGTGGTGGTTACTGGACATGTCACAGTCACTGGGGTCGTGTTGTTGTTGTATGCACTTGTCGTCCATGCAAAGGTCCTGGTATGGGATTCCCGGGGCGGGGGTGGGAGGGGTGCAGCACCCACAGACTCCAGGCGACCTATTCATGTCCACTGAGCGGTGTGTGTGTCCATGTGCGCTGGATCCATGTCGTGTCCTGGTTGTTCGTGCAGTTCCGTCCATGTGGGTGCGATACACAGAGCCCATGCCACTGCCTCCCACGATGCATGCAGTGTTCCTGGATGTGATGGGGAACAGTGTGCATGTCCCGGTCATATCCGATGTCATGGCGATGTCGTTGATGGTGTGGTTACAGTTGCCGGTCGTTTGGTATGGCTGTTGTGGTGGTGACTGGCCAGTCCGTGCGGAAGCTAAGCATGGGTGCGGGGTTGGACATCATAGGTCACTCGGGGAACCTGCGTTGTGGTCCGACGAATTTACAGGTTGTCAGGTATGCGATGCCGTCCAGCAGGGCTTCCATGTCATTGGTGGTGTACATGTTTGCCAGCCAATGTAGCGGATGGTGGCTGTCAAGGTGTTGTTCGTAAGTTGTCCCTTGGAGGACCATGATGGGGCATGCTGGGTGACATTCGATGTAGCTGTTCTCGATGATCCGTCGTGTGGAGGCACAGTGGTCCCATTTCAGTGCGGGTGCGATGTTGGCCACATACGCCATGCCCCCATAGGCAGAGCAGGCCCTGTCGTGTGCGTCCAGAGGGAGGAGTAGTGGTAGCAGGTCCGCCTTCAGACATGCCGGGTTGGAGAGGCATATCTCGACGGGATGCTGGTAGGGACACCTCCGACAGTAGAAGACGGGCATGACGCAGCTGAACAATGTGATGCGGTAAGTCAGTCGGTAACTTACGTTCAGCAGGGACAGGAGATCGCATCCCAATGTATGAAACAGGTTGGTTTTGTACAGCTTGAGCTGTTCGGCGTAGTTGGGTAGGTGTGTTGCGGTTGCCATTTCGCAGCGGTTCGTTGAGGTGGCGTGCTCCGGCTGTGTGTGCAGTCTGCAATGTGCACGCTCCGGGGTTGCTGTGAGCTCTGTGTAGTCGTGGGGAGACAGGACTTGTGTTCTGTTGGCTTGTTTGGAGGACACGGGCCCTCTTCCCACATGCTTCTCAGACAGTTCAAGGTCAGTGCTGTGTGACTCCTTCCAATTAACTTGCATGTGGCCGACATGGGGGAGTGTTTTCTTCTTTCTTCCCCGTCCGTTGTGTGCTTCTGTGATATGCGCTATCTGCCCTGTGGTCGGTCTCCTCGGCATGCCTGTGTTGGTCTATTCTTGGACAATGGCTGTATTCACCGGCTTCTGTCGTAGGGCTGTGGTTTCGGAGTTGGAATGGAAGGTCATTCAGTGCTGTCTGCTCTCCCTTGTGTGGGCGGCAGGCTGCCTTTCCGCTCTGCGTTGGGCCTTGTGTGTGGATGTTATTCTTGGGCCACCTGTTGTCGGTCCCCGGGCTCTTTGGTGTTCCGTTTTATATGTCTTGTTCATATGTGCAGGGTGGTATGGGTGTTTCTGTGAGGTACTGGCGTTCCTCTTCCCGAAGGGGCCCTGCTTCTCCTAGTTGGTGTTGCCGCCGCTGTGTGCTACGCCATGTTTGTTACACTGGGGTGTGTCCTGCTGTTGCGTGTCTTCACTGACATGTGTGCGTCGGTTGTGTGGCGTTGGGTGTTGTCCGTGAATTGGGCGTTGGGGACATGTCTGTGGCCGGCCTGTCACGTGTCATGTGCGTTCGGGGTGGGGCTGATGTGTGTGCTGCTTGGTTGTGTCCCTGTGTCTGTGTGCGACGCATGCATGGCGCTGCGGTTGGCCTCTGCGTTGTGCGCATGTGTGGCGGCGTCATCGGCGCTTTTGGGCCGTGACGGGGTGGTTGGTTCCTAGTCCCAGGTGGTGTGTACACATGTGTTCTGCGATGTTACGATTTGGCCTGTGTGTCATATGTGGATGCGATGGTGGATGTGTAGTGTACACGCGCTGGTGGGGGGTTGTCCGCTTTTTCCGCCCTTGCACTGTGTGCGCTGTTTGCGTGCACTTGTTGTGTGTGTGCCTACCTGCGTCTCCGCGGTACGTTGCGTCCTTGGTGGTGCATCAGCAGAAGCATGGGGAGTGCCTGCAGTGCTGGATTCATGCTCGGGGAGCCGCTTCTTCGTTGTCCGTGCTCGGCATCCGTGTTACCGCTTCGGTTTGGCGTACGGTATCTCTTGGCCGTGGGAGCCGTTTGTTTGCGGCATCGTAATTTATGCGCCGGGCGGGACGTGTTTCGTCGGACGGTGTGTGTCAGTTGGGCTGCGCCGCTACATGTACGGGCGCACTTTGATGGCGGACGGTGTTGCTGGCTTGCCGGCGGTGTTTGGCCTACTTTTCGCATCATAATTGGACGGGCGTGTGGACTGCTGCGTGCCGGCGGTAACTGGTGGTTTTTGCATCCGCCAGCACGGCGGCGGTGCTTCCGCCCGCCATCGTAATGTGCCCCATAGTAATTATTTTTTTTACTTAATTTTATAATATAAGTGTTTTAACATAATTTATTATATATTAAAAAAACTATATTTTGGACTTCGATATTTTTTACATCTATATTTTTTTGGGGATATTTTTTTCATTTACATATTAAACATAGGATGTCGATATTTTGACTATTGATATTTTTACATCAATATTCTTTTGACATCCAAATTTGTGAAGTCACCGATATTATGTCAGTG
>CAWUFW010032639.1:0-13554 GCA_963921515.1 Calotriton arnoldi | reverse complement strand
ACTGTACAAAAAATGATTCAAAATGTCAATTGGATCATGACTCATGTTGAATAACCACTTTTAAAGCCTCACAGTGACCAAAATTGCCATTTTTACACACTATTCCTCCTATTCACAAGCTTCTATTCTGACCGATTTTGGGCAGAAAAATGACTTTAAATACACTTATTATAGTTCCATAAGTGATAATTCACATACAATAGTCATTTACAGTCAAAAGATTAAACATTAAAAAATCACAATTACTGACCATCTGGAGAAAGTTCGACAGGTCCGGGGTCATCGTTTTTCATAAGAAAATAGATTTTTTGGACTGTATAATAAATGATTCAAAATGTCAATTGGATCGTGCCTCATGTTGAATAACCACTTTTTAAAGCCTCACAGTGACCAAATTTCCATTTTTACAGACTTTTCCTCCTACTCACAAGCTTCTATTTTGACCAATTTTGGGCAGGAAAATGACTTTAAATACACTTATTATAGTTCCATAAGTGATAATTCACATACAATAGTCATTTACAGTCAAAAGATTAAACATTAAAAATTCACAATTACTGATCATCTGGAGAAAGTTCGACAGGTCCCGGGTCATCGTCTTTTCATCAGAAAATAGATTTTTTGGACTGTACAAAAATGATTCAAAATGTCAATTGGATCATGACTCATGTTGAATAACCACTTTTAAAGCCTCACAGTGACCAAAATTGCCATTTTTACACACTTTTCCTCCTACTCACAAGCTTCTATTTTGACCAATTTTGGGCAGGAAAATGACTTTAAATACACTTATTATAGTTCCATAAGTGATAATTCACATGCAATAGTCATTTACAGTCAAAAGATTAAACATTAAAAAATCACAATTACTGACCATCTGGAGAAAGTTCGACAGGTCCCGGGTCATCGTTTTTCATCAGAAAATAGATTTTTTGGACTGTACAAAAAATGATTCAAAATGTCAATTGGATCGTGCCTCATGTTGAATAACCACTTTTTAAAGCCTCACAGTGACCAAAATTGCCATTTTTACAGACTTTTCCTCCTATTCACAAGCTTCTATTTTGACCGATTTCGGGCAGAAAAATGACTTTAAATACACTTATTATAGTTCCATAAGTGATAATTCACATGCAATAGTCATTTACAGTCAAAAGATTAAACATTAAAAAATCACAATTACTGACCATCTGGAGAAAGTTCGACAGGTCCGGGGTCATCGTTTTTCATAAGAAAATAGATTTTTTGGACTGTATAATAAATGATTCAAAATGTCAATTGGATCGTGCCTCATGTAGAATAACCATTTGTTAAAGCCTCACAGTGACCAAATTTCCATTTTTACAGACTTTTCCACCTACTCAGAAGCTTCTATTTTGACCGATTTCAGGCAAGAAAATGACTTTAAACACACTTATTATAGTTCCATAAGTGATAATTCACATGCAATAGTCATTTACAGTCAAATGATTAAACATTAAAAAATCAACCATTCCTGTGCTAGGGAAACTCCCGAAAGCCTAAGGGTCTGTTCTTCAAGAACTCGTTGATGACGTTAAGGTGGACGGATGTCGGAGACCATGCCTGTATTTGGAGTGCACGGTTTAATGCCTAAATAAGGACTGGGATTTTATGCCTATATAAGGGCAGGGCGAATTGTGCCTCTATAAGGACATGATACAGGAAAACCTATATACGGACACCTAAGAGGAATACAACAGGCTCATGGATCGGCAGACTGCTGAGAATAGCGTGAAATCCAATCTCTGGTATGAGATGAGGGGATGGTGGCATCCAGGATCTATAGAGAATTAGTTTCTGCATAATTTCCTTCTCTGTTTTTGTCCTTCGGCGTGGGTTTTTTATGACTGGGAAGCTCCTACCTCTCTCACTAATGCCCGGTTACTCACCGGTAATCTTCATTACCTCCGAGTCCTGGTCTTCCATTCCATTCCTGAGCCCGTCCCTCCCTCACTGTTTCTGTTGATGGATTTGTGTTTTTTTTCTTGAGTTTCTTTGGTATTCTCAGGATGTGTGGAAGATGCACTTCCCCTTTATGAATGCTGGGCCAGGTAGGTGGCACCATATTGGGGAAGTATTCAGACTTTGCTAGGTAACAGAGCTTCGTAGAGCAGACAAGCTGCTCATTGTTAAGGAAATGGGACTGGAAGACGGACGAGGAGGTAATTTGTATGATTCCATAAGTCAATCAATCACAGAATTTGTGGAGCGTACTACTCTACCCGCGAGTGGCCTCACAGGCGCTGGGGGAGAAAAGAAGGGGGTGCCGCTACTGGGTCGAACAACCAGGTCTTCTGAGCAGCCTCCTCGAAGTGCCTTGCAGCAGGTCTTGGGTCTGCCCGAGGCTTAGTGGAAGTGGCAGGTGTCTCCAGGCTCTGGCGGCGGCAGGTGGGAGGAAGCAGATCTGCCGCCGGTGGTGGTTCTTCGAATGCAAGGGACGGCGCGAGGGAGAGGTCGAAGCGGAGCGGAGCTGGCGTGCTGGGGGACGCAGAAGAGGAGCTCGTCCGCGGAGGCAGGCTGGGCCAGTCTTGTGGAGTGCCTTGTGTGCGTGGGATGAGGAGTTTGAAGGAGATTCTTCCTGTCGACGGGGAGCCAGTGCAGGTTCCTCAGGTGGGGCGCGATGTGGCTTGTGGCGCGGGTACATCGAAGGATCAGCCGTGCGGAGGCGTTTTGTATGCGTTGCAGTCGCTTGACGAGCCTGGCCGGCGCCTCCCACGAGAGGAAGCGGTTCTCCTATAGTCGTAAGTCTGCTGCTGACGCAGGGCCTGGGTGACTCGTTCTTCTTGCATCTGTCGGGATCCACCTCTGTAGATCTTGCGAAGCATGCGGAGGGTGTCGAAGCAGGAGGAAGGAGACTGCGCGGACCCTGCTTGGGCCATGGAGAGCGTTGAGTCGAGGGATGACTCCCAGGTTGCGTGCGTGGGTCGGTGGGTGTCGGGCTGCTCCCACGTCGGCGGACACCGGTGTGGAGCCGGCCCCAGGCTGAGGGGCTGGAGCCGAGGATGAGGACCTCTGTCTTCTCCGTGTTCAAGTTTTGTAGCCGGCTGATCTCTCATCCAATCGGGCGACGGCCTTCATCCCTTCATGGAGGTTGGATTGGCGGCGAGGGGGTCCTCGGTGAGGGAGAGGATCAGGTTGGGTGACGTCGGCGCAGGAGATTATGCTGAGGTCGTGCTGTCTGGCGATGCAAGTGCGAGCGGGGCCATGCAGATGCCGGCAACAGTGTCGGGCTGAGGGACGATCCTCTGGGCACGCCGCAAAGATTCTGCGGAGGCTTCGGATCGGAATGGTGGGAGGCGGACTCTTCTGGCTCTGCCGACAGGAAGGAGGTGGCCCATTCCAGGGCCTTTGTCTCGGATCCCTGCGCTCGTGGAGGGCGTGCAAGCGCCGTGAGGTGTGTGCAGACAGACGTGTCGAAGGCGCGGAGAGGTCCAGCAGGATGAGGGCTGCGGTCTCACTCGTTGTCCAGCAGGATCCTGATGTCGTCGGGTGGCGGCGATGAGGGCAGTCTCAGTGCTGTGGTTGCTGCGTGAACCCCGATTGGGATGGGTCCAGGATGCTGTTTTTCTTCGAGGCATCGGGGTTAGCTGCTTGTTGACGATCTTCTCGGAGCATGACCCTGGCTGGGGAACGGAAGCAGGGAGATGGGCCGTGGTGTTCTTGAGGTCTCTCGGGTCCGCCTTGGGTTTTTTAGACAGGGGCGTTGATCTTCATGGCGCGTTTCCAGCTCTCTGGGAAGGTCTTCGCGGTCTCGAAGGAGAGATTGATGACGGCTGCAGCGCCAGGTGGGGCGCGGCGGGAGCTGCTGGCTTTGTTGAAGATGTGGTGCGGGGAAAGGGTCTGACGGGGAGCCGGAGTGTATCGTGCTCATGGTCTTGGATGGTGTCATCGATGAAAATCACGCTGGCCCAGGCTGGCAGGGGGTCGTGGTCGGCGGTGTGCGGCGGGTCTGGTGCACTCCATCTTAGTTGGGGCTGTCTAGCAGACTCAGGACACAAGTAGAGGAATTCTGGTGGGAGTTAAATTGTACCACTGGTGGAAGGGATTTGCCTCAGTGCCTGCTTATCTTCCAGTGGACTGCGTATGAGGGAATCTGATCAACCCCTGAGTGCTCCAAATGCACTTTGTGGTGCTTCAAGGGTGCATCGGTATGCAGTACTGCAATAGCCTTATCTGGTTTGGGCAGGCCTTTTGGTGCAAGCCCCAACTCTTCCTGACCAGTGCTTTCAAACAATGAACTACATATCAGTATGTGCACCTGAAGGGTTTACCTCCTGATCTGGCCATCAGAACAGTACCAAGAGGTAATGCTGAAACTGGGACATCTGGTCTCCAATCCCTCTTACCCAAATATGATGGGGGGTATCAGGCAAGAGAGTCGATTGTATCCTGTGGTATTGGTCCTATCTTCAACATTGACAGAAGTCTCTTCATCTGCCATCTTGGCAGGATACTAGTGCACAACAGACAGGATGAAAAGTCGTTAAACAGGACATGTAGCCTTGACTTGTAAGGATAAGCTGCTTAGTAAGAACCAGTGCATTGTATGCATTGCTTTAAGCAGATCTTAAGCAGTATGCATGAAAGAGAGTAAACGTTTTTCAGCCAGTTAAAGCCAACAATGCTGAACCCCCAAAACAGGTCCCTCCCAAGGATCACAGGCAGCAAAAGTAAAATGAATGCCAAAAAAAAGATTGAGTATTAATAGAGGGTGAGAGAAAACCTGAGCTGGAGAATCATCTCCGTTTTGGTTCCACACCCTTGTACTCACCGGTATCAGCATCATCAGTCTACTGATCAACCAACCTCTCTCTTCCACAAACGTGAATTGGAAGCTGGAGTAGAGGTTTGTGGGACCAAACGTAGAAAAAGACTGGGTTCCGATGTTAGGACTATCATTGTGAGAAACATTACCAGGACTGCAGGTGCCAAAACACTAGACATCACCACTGCTGATACCAAGAGGGAAGAAACCAGGTTCGCTGGTGCAGTAACTTCTCCAGTGATGCAAGGATCCAAGGTAAGTCGACCTGATGTAATCAAACGCAAGCCTTCAGCTTCACAATCAAAGCTTCCAAAAAAGCATCAAACAAAACAGTGAAATCTATTGGTTTTTCCAAACCTTTTTTTTCTATCTCTAAATGGTTGCTGGGATGGGTTTTGGTGCATATTGGGGCAAGGTGCAGCCTGATAACAGTGTGCAGCTGTTTGACCTTCACAAAAATAGTTTTAAAAAAATGCAAAAATGCAGGTGCGGGACGCACACGGGGAGAAAATCAGCAAACATAATCAATCCTGTATCAGTGCGCAGCTGCTGGGCCCAGCTAAAAAGTAAAAAAAGCATGGAGTGGAGAAGAGAGTGAAGAAAATGATGCACTCCCGTGAAGTGCTGAATGTACACAAAAAATATCACCCACACGCCAGCAGTGGAAGGATACAATCCATCACACAAAAACACTGTGAGACCTAAATGCTCTTTGGGCAGGACAAACACAAGAACAGGGAGGAAAGCCATCAAATCAAAAGTTGGAAACTGAGATAGACAAGGTAACTGAGTCACGAGCAAGAGGCAGTCTCAAAGCCTACTATAAATCTACATTGGATACAACAGCTTTCTATGCCAAAAGACACCTAAAGCTGTCTGTTGGCAAAACCTAAAAAGGAATAACAAGTTGTCAGAACCACCACATCGATAAGCCTTGTTCTTCACTGGTCTGGATGGTCAGTGTATACCAACACATCCTCCACAGAAGTAACCAGCCAAACAGGGGATGATCAGAAGAAAGCCTGCTAGCACTGAAGGCTGCTGAAGGCATACCTTAGGTACTGATGAAACAGTACTGAATGTGTCTTAGAGAGTTCTGGATCTGAGGTATGAGGGAAAGTTGCAAGAGGGCCATCACGCCAACCATAATATGCGGAGATCGAGTTAATGCAAGATCATGTACTCCTCCGTCTGTGTAAGCAGGTTATGGTCAGGCATCACAATGTGGTAGGGCCAAGTTGAAACAAGGGCCAATGGGGTGGTTTTAGTGAGTACCCCACTTCACCTCAACCTTGCTTTAACATGTGTACCTGAAAATTATGAGGCAATGCTGGAGTTTTAGAAGAATTTATCCTCATAATTTTCCTGTCTGGTAGTTCTCACACTGGTCTGGAGACTTCACCTGTGAAAGGGAGGTTAGGCTCGATCACTAGAGAAGCAGAGGACTAGGGCAGACCTTGGGAAAGGGTGGCTCTACTCTCTGCGGCAACCAGCTGGAATCCCCATAGTGGGCTGAGAAAAAGTTTACGATAATATTTACAGGGATTGAGGAGTGTGCAGACTCTCAATGCAGTATAGTGGTTTTTCACCACACCAAGATGGGGAGTTCAGCTTGATGCCACATGAAGCAGTTGATTGGAACCACCACGTCCAGCAGGGGGAGTTGGTCTCAATGGGGTATTGCAAATAAATCTCTAGAGCAAAAGAACGTTCAGATTCAAAATGACCTAAAGTTCCAGAGTGGAGAACGCTCGCTTGAGCACCCTTGACATCCAGATTCAGATGGAACACAATATCAGTTACCAGGAGCACAGATGGTTCTGCGATCCAGTGCTTTCACCCTTCTGTGGTTACCTGCATGTGTAGTGTATCATTTGTGAGGGTATGTTGTATGACAGCATATCGAGGACAAAAATATTGTGTCCAAAATATTGTGGGAAAAATATAGAGGACCAAATATCGTTAAGGTAACAGATTTACTTTTTTGTTGAATGGACTATTTATTGAACAGTTGCTCAGTGTACATCAATGCTTACAAGACTGAAGGTTCTGACAACGAGTCAGTGTGGAGAGAGCCAAACCACAGCAGTTTCTTACAATGAGAATATCACCAAATAGGATACATACACTTCTTCATAGGCACAATATGACCTGAAGAACAGTCCCAGAGGGGGACTCCCCATTTCCCCTCCCTCGTAACCCCTGAACTTCCTCAAGACTCTCTGTATTGGATCCAATTGCTCCATGTCTTCTCATACTTTCGGGGACAACCCCAACTCTGATTGACCCCACACTCTGCTAGCTGACACCAGTCTAGGTCATTCTTCCAGTCCTGTATAGCCGGTGGTTCACTCACCCCCTATGTTTTCACAATATTTCGTTTGGCCACCCCTGCCGCCAATGTCAACCAATATTTACTATTCTTAACTCCACATCTATGTACTTTGATAATATAGTACCCTGACGATATGTGTATCATCAAGGTAGACAGATATGGAATTCAGTATAGTAAATCTATGCTTACATATATAAAATTACTGTCACAATATTTTGACCTCAATATTTTTGTCACACTATTTTGGCCCCACAATAATCTGTAGTTGATATTCTGGTGAAATACAGTGAGAGAGACCTCTGTGTAGGAGGGTTCTTGGATAGCATGCTTCCTGACCACAACAGTGCTAAGGAGCAAACCTCGTTCTCAAGTGCCTTACTTTACTTACCTCCACACTTCTGTTCGAAATTTAATATCTTATGTGAAATCGGAGCTCCATTACTATGTATGAATGCCAGGCATTTCTTCGCAGAGCTCATCCCCATATCTGCCAGAGAGGCACAGATCTGTACCGGATGGTTTGCCACTGGCAGGAAATGCTATTGCTCTCAGGTATTTCAGCTCAAGGTAGGTCAGTCAGTCTACTTTCCTTTTGATTCTCCTACGTGGATTTATAATGGGATAAACATGACTACAAGTCCCAGAATGCAGAAACAAAACCATGTACTGGGTGAGGCAATCACATGTGGATCTGGGAAGCTTGTGATTTTTTATAGACGCAGAATGAATGTGCTGCTGTTGTTGCAAACGACTTGTGACACAGCATTCAAACTGTGAGCATTTTGGCATGCCTGCTTGTAGGTCCTCACATGTGCACAGTTTGGGCCATGCAAAACTCTCAATTATTTTGGTAAGTCACTTCTAGTATCTCTCACCACATAACAGGGCACCCCAGTTTGGGCTTGACGAGATCCACAGCATTGGAGTAGCTGTGACTAGGGACTTCTTCGTGAAGTAACATTGATGTTTACGCTAATGACACAATATAGTGAAAACGTTAGCGTACAAATTGCTCCAAGATTCAGACTATTTCTTACCTGCCAATGATATAATTCCCATTTATTTTTGTATGCTTCTTTACTTTAAACAAGGGCCATATAGCCAAGCACCTCAACCCAAGTATGTGGGTCATTTTTCTCTCTATGCTATGTACATAAATGCCCCACTCAGTAAACATCTTTTTGTAGAACAGTAAATCAATATTTGCTTAATTTATGCAGTCCTTTGATCTCAGGTCAAAAAGCCATTTGTTTGTCTGTTTTAACAGTAACTTTTGTTTATTTAATGCTTCATATTATGGTTCTGCCAGTTTCTAAGCACTGTAAATTGCTACAATGTAATTTATGGGACTCAATATACTTACCGCAAAAGGGTGAACAGTTGATCTAGCCTTCCGTCTCTCAAGACAGGGCTGCTGTGACGCAGCTAGGGTTACACATGTGACTGCTTGTGTGTGGGCTGCACATATGAGACTACCGTTGTGCACAGCATGGTAACTGCGCATCCTGGCGCAGAAGGGAATCTTCAAGGATAGGTGCCGACCTAGGGTAGGCTTATAAGATTAGTGGGCATTCATAGATAGGTCAGTAGGGTTTACTGGACAATCTGTAGTGATTTCACTATATTATAGATATAGGTGAAACCTATCTTAAAGTGCAGTTTAACTCCACTTAGGCCTACACACGCCAGTAAGGGTGTCAAACTGGGCTAAAACATGCACACCATGCTTGATTTTGTAAGTTGCAATAACCCACATATACATCTTGTGGGTCGTCAAGAATTGTCATATTTCTCTGACTCATCTCATTATCAGGTTACAGGCCTTTTTCAATCTGCTGGACCAAGTTAATTACTCTGCTCCCCAGCAGAGAGAATAAAGGCCTCCCCACACAAAAATAGCTATTATCGGTTATTGACCCAGTCCCTGGGAGAGAAAGGTGAGCCGGGACAATCTACATCTAATATTAGGTGTCACACTGCACGTGGGCTGGCTTAGCAAAGGCCCACTAAACCAGAGGTCTTCAAACTTTTTGATGCCGAGACACCCTTGTCAAAAACCTTTAGGCATAAGGACCCCTCTCTGACAAAAATTTCTATAACCTGGTACTCCTCATCATCGACAACTATGCAGAACCAAAACATAAACGCCCCCAATTCTCACAGCAAATAATTTCTACGGTGGGGAAATAATATTAAACATTGTTTAGCAAACCAGAGGTCAGTGAGCATGGGGGAGTGGTCAAGGTGTAGCTAAAAGCAAAGGGCTTCATTTATGAGGAATTGGCGGGCAGCGCTGCAAGTCTTCTTGCTGCGCTGCCCCACGCCAATGTGAAAGGGCAGGAATGCACTCTATTTATGAACATACGGTGCCTTCCTGTTTCTTTACCCTTCTGTTGGTGCACAAATTGCTGCCTAGCACCAACATAGGCAGGATTGTTTTTGTGCAGGAAGGGGCACCTTCCTTCACCAAAACAATCCTGCAAGTCATTTTCTCCTTCTATGTGAGCTGCAGAACGCAGCACACATGGAAAGAGGGAAAAACAAAGAGAAGTTAAAACATTTCTCCCTCGTTACACCTCCGCTGGGGAGGCATGCGTTTTTGGCTCCCAAGTTTACTTGATTTTGTAAATATGGGGCAACGTCAAAATCCACGGGTGTTGCATGGGAACCCCCATGCAACGCCCATGGAATACCTCCTGACACAGAGTAAGGCAACGCAGTGAGTGACTTGCGCTGCTTTGTCTTAGTCCATATCTATGAGGCCATGCAAAGCCGTGCAGGGTGACTTTGCGACCGCCTCATAGGTATGGTTGAGACACTTACGCCGCAGGATCATCAAAAATGTAATTCTCTGGCAGCGCAAGCCTCTCATAATTAAGCCTAAAATATTATGTATGTTATTTAGGTCTTTTACCATCAGGTACCAACATATAAAATAATGGGCAGCGTAAATGAAAAATAAAGTTTATAACTCAGTGGGAAATGCACTGTAGTACATTATGAAACCCCTATTATTTAACGTACTACAAAGGTCTGTGTGTAACCAGAGAGCCACAGAATAAAATCTTGGTTTGTGCAGTGGAGAATAGTGACTTGTGTATTTTTAGTGCTACGAGTACACAGACTGTGACAGAAAGCACTGTGAATATGGAAGTCATTATTTTATACTTGCATTGCACTACATGTGTAAGATAGACTGATACAAAACGTGCCAATAGTTATATGATCAAATGGTGCTTCCAAAATGAAAATTTTAGTAATACCAGAGTGTATGTAATGCAATTTTATTTTACATGAACTGCCCCTTCACCATCTCCTTAGGGGTACTAAGGGCTGTGTAAATACAGTTATGATTAAAAGCAAGCACTTCAAAGCCCAGTTGTTAACTCTTTGAACTATCACTCAAAAAACCCAAATCTTTGTCATCACAAATGAGCTTGGAGTGATTCTATCAATTAAAGCCAGACCTGTTTCCTCCCAAGCACCCTTTACACTTGCAGATTAACTAATAGCGCACATTTGCATTTCATTCAGGCAAGCAGGCACCCTGGCACAAAAGCTTTTCACAGCCCAGGAGACTTAAGTTTCACTTCAGCTGAAGCATTTCAACAATCGAGACAGACGTCCCAGGACGGCTGTTTTTTCCAAAACGAAAGCAAAGGTTTTGGATTCTAGGCACAAGTGAGGCTGGGGAATGCAGGGCTCCCTTCCCAGGACTCGACAGCCCTCCGGGGCTTGCGCCCAACAAATTGAAGACCTCTGCACTAAACAAAGGAGGCAGTCCAGACACCTGGAGCCATCACAAGACAGGCTCCTTTAAAGTTTTGGTGGGAAGGTACTCGCATTGATGTCAGCTAGGGGTGGAACTGAGGTCTAAGAAGTCCTAAGAGGACCTTTTACAGAGAAAACTAGATGGTGCCATTCTGGATTATCCCAGAATGTTTTGCAGGAGGTTTTGGACTGTGGTGGAGGGATGATGTGGATCCTAGGGTTGGCCAGGGGTGCCTGGCATCTAGAACATTTCAACCTAAACTTATTAACCCCTGCACAGGGGAGAGTCAGGAGCAAGACCCTCTGTCTGGAAGGCAATGACAGAGTAACCATAGACAGCTGAAAGGAGAAGCCCCTGATGCCTTACAAAGATGAACTAAGGGCTTCGCCTGCAGCTGACCCCAAGACTAGATGGCTCTCTCCAGGGCCAGTGGTGCTGGCCCCCTTATGCCTCCTGAGGACCAGTTGGGGGAAGATCTGAACTCCACTGCTACCCCAAGTGCTCTGCAAGACACCTGGTGGCTCTGGGACTTGGGAATGTGGGTAGGGGGTGCTCTGCTGGCTGGTAGCGGAGGGGCAGTGCAAGATGCTGCCACCAACAGGAGAGTAGCACCAGGGGCAGACAATACTGTCGCAAGGAGCCAGTAAATGAGTTCCTTGCACAGTGCACTCTTGAGAGGCCAGGAGGCCTGTTTAAAAATGCCCCCGGGTGGATAGTACTTGCAACCAGGAGCAAAAGGAGATAAAGATGAAAAAAATTGGCCCAACAGGGCCCGAGTTATGCTCTTTTGAAGATTTGACCCTTTTCAAAAACACTGATAAATGGAGCATAGGGGACTCCGCAGCTACTTTCAAAAGTTTGCCGTGGGAAGGGCCAAACCCCAGTGGAACGACACAACACTTTTTAAGTTGAGAGTTTATTTGTCCAGGGAGGGGGTATCACTGGGGGCCCTACCCCTCACTCACTTGGGGCCCAGGGACCCCACCCCCTGCTTGTGCACGCAAAGGGCCAAAGCAAGTCCATCATGCCGGCCCTGATTGTCTAGGTAGTAGTGTTTGGCAAACGTGTGCAGTGATGCCCACGTAGCTGCGTGACAGATATCCAGAACTGGGACCTCTCTAGCAAATGCAGTGGTCGCAGCTTTAGCTCTGGTGGAATTAGCTCTTGAGCCCTCAGGGGTGCTTTTTAGCCATTGCGTAGCAGATTTTAATACAGAGGATAATCTTTTTGGAGATGGTTCTCTTGTGACCTGCCTTGCCTTTCTTCGCACCCATAAAACCAACGAGAGTTGATCTTCCACCTGGAACTCTTTGGTACGATCAATGTAAAATGCCAGTGCTCTTTTTGAGACAGATGGTGGAGTCCTCCTCTTCCTTCATATGATGGGGGGCAAAGAAAGTAGGCAGTGCAATATTTTGCCCGACGTGAAAAGGTGTAACTACACCTTTGGTAAATAGATGGCAGGGGTCCTAAGGACCAGTTTAAAAAAGGTCGTGTACAGGGATAAACTGAAAGGGCCTGCAACTCACTAACCGCCCGCGCAGATGTTATTGACACTAGGAGTGGGCAGAGAACTCCGCTCCGCCAGCGAGGTGGAGTAAGCCAGCCACCCCGCCCCCCTGGCCGGTCCCTGCTTCTGAACCCAGCCAGGTCGGGTGAGCCTGCCCTGGCCCCGATGGAATCCCGTCCCCAGCGCCCGGACCCTCGGATGGCTGTGCAGGACCGGGGGCTCCTGCACCCCGGGGCCCGCCGGATGGAGCTCAAGCCCCAGGCCCGGTCCAGCTCGAACCCTAGCCAGGCTGGGAGAGACCTCCCGGGCCCCGGTGGACCCCCGCGCCCGGACCCTCGGGTGGCTTGCAGGATGGGGGCTGGGCCGCAATTCCGGGGCCCCGCCGGACGGAGCTCAAGCCCCGGGCCCAGTCCCAGCTTCCGAACCCTAGCCAGGCCGGGAGAGCCTCCCCCGGGCCCCGGTGGACCCCGTCCCCAGCGCCCGGACCCTCGCCTGGCTTGCTGGACGTGGGGCTCCGCACCCCGGGCCCGCCTGACGGAGCTCAAGCCCCAGGCCCAGTCCCAGCTTCCGAACCCTTGCCAGGCCGGGGAGAGCCTCCCCAGGCCCTGGTGGACCTCCGTCCCCAGCGCCTAGACCCTCGGCTGGCTTGGAGGACGGGGGGCTCCCGCACCCCGGGGCCCGCCAGACGGAGCTCAAGCCCCAGGCCCAGTCCCAGGTTCCTAACCCTAGCCAGGCCGGGGAGAGCCTCCCTGGGCCCCGATGAACCCCCGTCCCCAGCACCCGGACCCTCGGCTGGCTTGTAGGACGGGGGCTCCCGCACCCTGGGGCCCGCCGGACGGAGCTCAAGCTTCAGGCCCGGTCCCAGCTTCCGAACCCTTTCCAGGCCGGGGAGAGTCTCCCCAGGCCCCGGTGGACCTCTGTCCCCAGCGCCCGGACCCTCGGCTGGCTTGCAGGACGGGGGGCTCCCACACCCCGGGGCCCGTCGGACGGAGCTCAAGCCCCGGCCCGGTCCCAGCTTCTGAATGCCCTAGCCAGGCCGGGAGAGCCTCCCCGGGCCCCAGGGGACCCCGTCCCCAGCGCTAGGACCCTCGGCTGGCTTGCTGGACGGGGGCTCCCGCTGGCCAGGGGCCCGCCAGAGCGGAGCTCAAGCC
>CAWUFW010032638.1:0-13557 GCA_963921515.1 Calotriton arnoldi | reverse complement strand
GAGTAAGTGAATGTATATGCGGTGTTATGGGCCCCACCGTCATATGGATATAGTGTGTGTGTTAGAGAAATAATTGCACCTGGATGACCAAAGCATAATAGGAGAATTATTTTTATTGTTAGCGCTGGATCAGAGGTCATAAGCAGTGCATTGCAGGGGCGTAAGTTATAGTTAGCTCAGGTAACTATAACTGCTGAGTTTATATGGTTTTGTACAAGTGAAATCTTAGCCTAACTATAACGTCCCTGTAACCTTTGGTTTTTTCCAGTAAATATATATATGACTTTAAGAAAAGCGGAATGTAAATGGATCATAATAATTGGGACCGAGATCCCATGGGGTCTCAAAACTGATGCGGAATTACATACATTTCTTTAATCCACTGGACAATGGGATAACTCTTATAATAGTACATGTTGTCTGCATTTTCTTCTCCCCCTTTATTTTTCCTTCCCTTTTTCCTTCTTTCTGATTTTTCCATCTTTTCTCCTCTTGGTCATATTATCAGTTAGTGAACAAGTAGAATGTATAACATCTGTTTTTGCTGATATTTAGAGGAGTTTACCATATAGAGTATAGCCATTCAATGGGATGTACAATGCCGTGTGAACAAGTGCTTAACAAAAGTGGATGTACTGAGATGCTGAACTAGAGCTCAAGATAAGTAAGACCGCTTTGGACAATTCTACTTTAGATGAATGTAAATTATTTGTTTTTGCATTGACACTCTGACAATGATGGGATTAACCATGGTGATATCTGGTTATATTGGCAACTGGATCTCAGGTCGAGAAGGGTGTGAAGGATCAAATCATCGACATGGCCTGAATCCTAATCGGTCCCCTTACTCCTTTAATTGATTTATGGGTAGCGCATTGCACTTGCACTTTATATAGATTAGAACATCTTTTGCACAGCCTTTTATAGCATATTTCAGTTGCACTTTCAATACAATGAAACATATCTGGCAGTCTTTGCACAACGTACAGCACCTTAAATAATGCATATTTGAACTTTGCGGGTATTGCACAATGAAATCAATTGATTATATATTGCAACTGTATGTCAAGTACAAAGTGCTATTTTCTGCAGTTTTTGCACAATTTATAGGAATTGAATGGTGCGATTAGAAGTCCTGTTGTTTGTATATAAATCCAGGACATTTGACTTTTGTTCGTATTTGTTAGACCTGGCACCATTGGCGTGGGTCTCCCTTCCATTTTTTTTCGCTGTTGCCTCCTATGTTTTTGCTATGTTTTGCTGGTCTAGATGCTTTGGGCACTTTGCCACTGCTGTTCAGTGCCAAAGTGCAAGTGCTCCCTATTGTAAATTGTTGTAATGGATTAGTGACTCCCTGATTGACTTATTTGATTTACTTGTCAGACCCTAGTACAGTGCACCATGAGTGCCCAGGGCCTGTAAATCAAATGCTGCTGGTGGGCTTGCAGCACTGATTGTGCCACCCACAGAAGCAGCTTGTAAAATATGGCTCAGGCCTGCCATTGCAGAGCCTGTGTGCAGTCTGGGACTGCCATGTCGACTTGGCAAGTGCACCCACTTGCCAGTCCCTAAACCTTCCCTTTTCTACCTGTTAGTCACCCCTAAGGTAGGCCCAAGGTACACCTATGGGTCGGGTGCATTGTATGTGAAAGGTAGGACATGCCCTGGTATGTGTGGCATGTCCTGATAGTGAATAACAGCCAAGTTCGTTTTTCACTATTGCAAGGCTATCTGTTGCCATAGGCCAGAATGGGGAGTTAGTTTATAACAGCTTATAAACATAACTGACCCTAGGAACAAGATAGAGAAATAAAGTTTAGTATGCCTGAACTCAGAATGTTAAAATACATCTTTTAGTGTGGGTGATTTTTACATTCTGTGTTTGAAAATACCACTTTTAGAAAGTAGGTATTTTCTTGCCTAACCATCCAGTATGCCTCTGCTAGGTTTGTGTATTACATGTCTGGTTTGTGAGTGACAGGGGGCTGGAGAGGGCTTTGGCTCCAGCAGTCTTATGAGTCAGGGCTGGGCTGAATAGGACCTGGGTTGAATAGAGAGTAGGGGGAGGAGATTTCTTTTCAGCTACCTGGGCCAGGTCTGCTTTCAACAATGCTGTCTCCACCTCCTGCCAGGAAGCTGCACCAGGGAGGACAGAACTGGTTTGGGCTGGGTACAGACACTCTCTGCCTTCAGAGAACAAAGAAATTGTGTGTATAAAAAGAGGGTCCCAGACCCCAGAACTTTAGATCACTTCTGGGAATCAAGACAAACCTTTGCCAAGGAGAGAAACCAAGGAAGCTGAAGGAGGAGACTACCCCTGCGCTGGTTACTGTTTGGGGTTGGCCTGCAGTGGTTACTTCTTGCCAAGGAAAGGAGAAAAAGGAACTTTGTGTGTACTTTATCATCTTGAGGAAGATCTCCAAGGGCTTGAAGCTGAGCTTGCCTCCTGTTCTGAAGTCTCAGGGACACAAAGACTTCACCACCAGCTTCCCCTGAATTTCCTTGCTGGGAATTCTACCTGCAGAGAGGTGCCTGCTGTGGTTTTAAGACCTCTAGAGACTGCGTGTCGCTGGGCGCTGGAAGCGCGACGCAACGAGGAAGAAGCGTGTCGCCACCGCAGCTGTTGCCGTCGCATTGCCGAAGAAGCGTGCCGCAGCTGTTTGCCGTCGCATCGCCGAAGAAGCGTGTCGCATTGCTGGAGAAGCGTGCCGCAGAGGTTGCCGTCGCATCACCGGAGAAGCGCGTCGCAGGGCCTGTCGCGGCTCAAGAAACCACTGATTTCGCTGCACGGCCGTCGGGTGTCCACGCATCATATCCAAGTTGTCGCATCGCATCAAAGACGCCATTTTGTCACATCGCACCGGATCGTCGCATCGCATCAAGGCGCCATCTTGTCGCATCGTAACCGGAACGCAGTAAGAAACTGACGCATCACCTTCCCTGCGGCCCTTTTGTTTATATTGCGTTACGTATCCAAGGTACTTTGAGAGTAAAGTGTCGCATTTACCATCTACATTGAACTAAGCTATTTCTACCATTTGAAAGTCATATTTTTGAATACTGTATTGTGGATTTTTGTCGTTTGGTCTTGTGTTAAATCTAGATAAAGATTACTTATTTTTTTCTAAACTGGTGTGGTGTCCATTTTGTAGTGTTTTCACTGTAATACTGTATGTGTACACAAATGCTTTACACACTGCCTCTGAGATAAGCCTACCTGCTCGTGCCAAGCTACCAAGGGGGTGAGCAGGGGTTGTTTTAGGAGTGTAGCCCCCTTACCCTGACTAGAAGCAAGGGCCCCTACTTGGTCAAAGGTACTTACCTCTGCCAACTAGAGACCCCCATTTCTAACAGTATTTATAATCTTATAAAGTGCAAGAATTGTGAAAATGTAATGAGATGCTACTTTAATAGTTATAAGAGGTGACAACATTGAGTTTTAGGAGGATGACATTTTGGTACTTTACCATGTTCACACTAATTCAGCATGTATTACCAATACACCTTTAATCAGAATAGTTTTCATGCACACTGTACATAATTTGGTACTTTACCATGTTTATAACGTTGCCTGATGTTTTGTTGATATATTAACATTTGAAGTGATGTCACGCACATTGTAGAGGTTAGCACACTACAAATGGAAAACAATTTGGACTGGTTCCTATAAATTGTATGTCACAGGTTAAGGGAGGGATTGAGTTGCCCTGTTAAACAGACTTCTGCACTTTAAACTCTATGAACCAAACGAAGGCCTTTGGCCGAAATGCGTAGGTCTATCTTTTTCTAAATGCACATGCACTTTGCTGGTGAAAATTAAAGAAAAGAAAAACTACTAACCTTGACTTCGTGGCTGCGTCTGTGCCGTCTTCCTGAGTTTGCCTGCGGATACTACAGAGACGAGTGTGAAGGGCAGTAACCGGGAACTGTGTATCATATATATATATATATATATATATATATATATATATATATCACACAAAGTTCGGTGGTTGCCGAAAGAAAAGCAGGCACTCCAGGATGCGTTGCAAAATTCTGCGTTCTTTATTGAAAGCACGGACCATGCCGCTCTTCCGATACGTTTCGGCTGTGAATAGCCTTTGTCAAGGTGAACACCCCCCACCACCCTTCAACATTAAATAACACAAAACCATAAACACTAAAGAAATACTTAGCGTTACTCGCGTTGTTTCATTTTATCATACCAAATGCTCTAGAGTTCGATCAATCCCCAACCTCATTCCAATAAATATGTGCATTGTTTACAATTTTACACCATCATGATTAAAAACAGCAACATAAACAAAATCCTTAAAAAATGGTAAAAATCTTGACAATACAGGGCTTTGTGGTCAAGGCTAGAGGTAGCGCTTTTTAGGAGAAAAATACTCGTATTTCAATACAGTGTGACGAGATGGCTGGGTAAAAGTACATAATCTGAGTAGTCAAACGGTTCTTATTTCATAGACAAATTCATATTACATATTTGTTAATTATATGTCATGCGACAGGGCAAAGGCAAGAATGTGCTGTATTTAAACGCAGCACACATAGGAAGAGGAAAAAATGAGGAGAAATGAAGATATTTCTCCTTGTTACACCTCCCCTGGGAAGGCGTTGCATTTTGGCACATTTTCAGGTCTACCAGCAATGGTAAATCTGGGAATATGTCAAAATCCATGGGTTTTGCGTGGGAACACCCTTGCACCACCCATGGAACGCCTCCCTGGGGCAGAGTAACGCAACAAAGCGATTTGCGCTTTGTTGCGTTACTTTGGGTTTATCAAGCCACTCAGGACCACGCATGGTGGCCTTGCATGGCTTGATAAATTGCATCTTGAGGTTTGCGTTGCTTTTGCACCACGTTGCATGGTGCAAAAACAATGCAACTCCATCATAAATATGGCCCTTGCTATTTACTGCATCCACCAAATCAGTAATGAGAGGGTGGTCAATGCCCCACGATTGCGCCCTACCTGTAATCAGACTGTAAATGAGCCAGAAAGGTGGGAGATTCTGTTAGAGTTATGAGACTTATAGAGCCAACATTTACAGAGTGGTGGCCGGAGCTTGCACCAAGGCCAGACTGGCTGCACCGGGCATCGGGTGTTTCCTGAGGAGGCTGGAAGGGTGAGGGGCCACTTTTGTTACTGGAGGCCGGTTTTGTAGCAGTGCAGCAGTTTTAAAAGAACTGCAGAATTCCTTGTATATCCAACAGTTATCAGGCAACAATAAAAGTGCCAAGATAACTCTGGTGATTAATGTACCTGCTGAGCTGAGATTTGTCTAGTGGCAGTTTTGACTCATCTAAGGTAGCGCAGAGGGTTAGTATGCCTGCTGCAAAGAGCGTGTTCTATGAAGATCACAGAATAGTATTTTATGTATATAGTTCAGTGGGTTACTGCCTTTGTCACAGAGATGATTTTGTTAATGCGCAGTTCATAAGTTACCATTGTAATCTAGCTTAGAAAGTTATGTTTTTTCCCCAGTCTATCATTCAAATTTTGCTAAAAAGGGTTTGTTTGGGTAGAAATAAATTCTTATTTTTAAAGTCAACCCTAACCACTGTGTTACGTTCTGAATCCTGAGTTTGTGCTTCCCCAGACCAAGCACTCTTAAAAAATGCCTACCAGTACAGATGACATGTGAATCCTACACTCCCCCTTTGTCTTATGTAACATTTTCTATACACTGATTTACACGCGTATGATTCATTGTCTCTGTATGTGTGTGTGATGTAAAATGCTCAGACACCCTACACTGGTAAGAGATGTGCTATAAAGCAAATGAAATGCATGTAAGAGAGGGACTATGGAGAGATGAGAGGCACTGTTTGAGGGTGATAGTGAGGGAATAATTGAAGAGCCCTAAAGATTGCCCTATCCTGGTGCACTGTAAGGCCATTATTTACTATGCTTTACAAACGAATGCAATTGAATATATCATGAAAAATGTGTTGTAGAATGCACAATTTTTGCCATTTTCTCCTATAATTACTTGGGGGGGATGAACTCCCTTTGTGTAGCGGTCAGGCTTGCAGGCTGTGCTCGCTCGCTATGCACCGTATGGGGGTCGGGTCTGACAAAATTAGCCAGGGCTGCTTTGGGTTCCAAGTCCAGCCCTGGCTCGCACTGATCCCTCCTTGACAAGGCAAGAGCTTCTGTGCCACAGCCAGCGTCGGACTGGCCTATAGGACAATCAGGCAGTGCCCGCGGGTTAGTCTGATATGTCAGTGGCTGGGGTGTTTTTGTTTTTAGGTCTGTGGGCCTGTTTTACCGTTTGCTGGGACAGTTTTTACTATTGATTTCCCTGATTTTACCACAAACATGCCTGTAGTAAGCTCACATGCATGCAGTCTACCATATCTTGCAAAATACTTATAGAACTTGTCTTTACACTTTCAAAACTGCCTTGTTTGCAAATGTGGGCCACACTTTTTTTTAGCTATTTGATTCGCTACCGGGGCCCACTTATATTTTGATTCTCGGGGCCTCTTTTCTGTCCCAGTCCTAATACCCTGGCCACAGCCCCAATGTGCAGCAGGGTTAGAAGTCGAAGCAGCTTTGCTCACCCCTAATCTGGCCTCGGCCCCCAACCAGTGCAAAAGGTGAAAATGCAAGTGGTTTAAGCCGCCTCGCTTTGATGTTGGCTGTGGGATGGGGCTGGCGGGGTGGGGCGAGGGGCATTGTTCTGAGTCTATCTAGTCTTTCATCCGAGACCATTGATATGCTCCCGGATCCGCTTTCCCATCACAATGGCTGCCTTCTCTGCTGGCTGCTGGGGATGTGTTTTTAACCTGGCCAGTGTGAAGCAGCGGTGTCCTCACTGCTCAGCTCCGAGCCATCCAGCTTTGGTCAGGGGGCAGGCTGTCCAGCCACGCAGGTGACATATTCTGTACCCCAGAGCCAATGGTCTGTGCTTCCTGCCCCTGGAAGGTAGCGTGCCCTCTGGCTCATTCCTGCTAGTGTCCGAAGTGTTTTTGGGGGCGAGCACCACGATCCAATTTCCTGAGCCCTTGTTCTCATGTAAATTCTGCCCCGCTCCTGCCTCTGATCCCTGCTCGGCCATTGTGGTGATAATGTGACCCTCGGCTGCCCCATTCAGCACACCAGCCTGGCAAATTACTGTAAATTCAGCCATTGTCGAAGCCTCTAAGAGGCAAGCCATGTGTGACTGAGAACGCAGGAAGCCAGGTAGATAAAACGGGGAAGAGAAGTTGGTGACGGCACTATTTTGCACGCATAATAGAAATTACACTCTTTTGTCTCACGCTCAGCTTCAAACTGTTTAGCATCTTGGCCAAGATGCCCAAGGGGTTTATTCACTTACACCCCAGCATCTGCTTCTTCACACACTGTTCCTGTAGTCTGAGCTCCTCATACTACTACAATTCAGTGTGCCAAGTAGCGAGTCCTGAGCTTCTCATAGGCTGCCTGCTGCCGGAATCCCTTCGCGCCGACTGTCCACGCGTTCCAAGCTCGAAATGCTTGTTCTCCGAGCTCTTTACAGGGCAGTCTGTGCCTTGAGCCCTGCAGGCATGTCTAAGTACCCCAAACCTCTCACGCTGCCTGCCTATCAGGGGCTCGAGGCCCGCTCAGTCTCTGCCCGGGAGCCCATCACACTGTCAGTGTGCCCCAATCTCCTCATTGTCCTCCGATGGCGTCTCAAAGTTCTCACACTTTGCCTACCAGCTGGAATTTCCTCGCTCTCCTTCCTTCACGGTCCGTCTATGTGCCCCTGGCTCCTTTCCAGTCTACCTGTGTGTCCTATCTGTAGAGTTGGCAGGCGCTAGGCCCACATACTAGAATAAAGGATCACACAGACACAGTCAGTTGGGGTGCATAACTGGCCCAGAGCACGTGCGCTCGGCCCCTTTTATTGTCAGGGTCACCTGACTGGTGACGCCTGTGGTGGGTGGGTGTTTAGTGTGTGTTACAGCAGGGCAAAACACTAGAACGTATCCAGCCGGATACTACATCCCTCCCAAACTTTAATGAAGGTCAAAACAATGAAGTCCGAACCTGTGGGAGAGAATACAATTTGCAAACAAAACACAACACAATAACAATGACTTGCACGGCGTCTCTTTTGCTGCTGGCCAACCGCTGACGATGGTGTTCTTGCCGCCAGGACCACTAGTTCTCCTTGGCACGATGTCAGGGTGCCCTGTGGATGTAGTCTTTTCTTGGACTCACAGCGTGGAAGTGTGCTCTCCAGTCTCTCTCTTCCTGTTCCACATACAGTGAAGGTGCAGATGGAATGACGGTGGATCAGTTATGTGTTGTTTTCCACTGTACAGTCCTGGGTGAAGTACTTTCTCCATCTGGTGATTCTTTACCTCCAACGGGATTTGCAGTTGCAGGACGTCCCTCTCACGGATGTCCCTCTCTCGTGGGTGTCCCCTCTCACCGGACGACCCGGAGGCCCTTTGCTGCCAGGCTTCCACTGGACCGGGGGACTTCCGCCTTGTCGCTCCAATCAGGTTGGAGGAGTCGCTACGGGTCACCTCTGCGTGTCCTAAGTTCCACCTGAAAGGGTGTTGTTGGCACTTGCTCCTTTGCATGCTACCTTTGTCCTCCCAGGATTTCCAGAGCGAGCTTCAACAGTCCATCTCTCGTGTCGGGACCCGCTGCCACCGGTGTCCCAGAGGCCTCTGCCCCTTGGATATCCACGGTCCTGTGTCCGTTCCATCCCAGAGGTGGTTGTTACCAACGGACCGGCTTGCTCGACTCTGTCGTCACCGGGTGATCTTGGGATTCGCAAGTAGATGTGTACTTCCAGTGATACTGATGTTTTCCAGGCACCGTGTTCCGATGTTCTTGCATCTTTGCACTTTCTTCTTCTTCAGGTGTTCCCCTTCTGGTGTGTGTGTTGACCTGTCACGCACACCTCTTTACTCTTCTCCTCTGCTTCTCTTCCTTCGCCATGGCTTCTTGCCACTCAATTTCTGTCTTCTCTTTCTTTCCTTCGCGACGCGGTCTGGTCTTCTCTCCTGCTGGTCTGCCCTAACCAGGCCTCTCCGTGTAGCGTGCACTCCACACGTGTCTCCCTGGTCTTGTCCTCCCCTAGGACACTGCCTTCACCTCGATCTGTGACTGGACCTGTCGTTGCGACCTTCTCTCGCTTGATTACTTCTGACTTCTTGTTAACGTCGTTAGACTTCTCTTCCGTCTCTTCCTGTCCTCCTCGCGGACCTCTCCTGGGGTCCTCTTCATGGACATCTCCTTGGTCGTTCTCCTCACGGACCTCTTGTCAGATCTCTTCCTTCTCGGTGTCAACCTTGCAACCATCTGGTAGGTCGGCTTCCTCCTCTTTGCGACCATCTGGCAGGTCGGCTTCTTCCTCCTTGCGACCAACTGACAGGTCGGCTTCTTCCTCCTTGCGACCATCTGACAGGTCAGCTTCTACCTCCTTGCGACCATCTGACAGGTCGGCTGCCTCCATCCTCCTAACGGTTCCTCACTCACCACCTCTTGGGCGTCGATCCCTTTTGCCACAGTCTGTCCTGATTACAGGTGGTGCTGGTGCGGCTACAGATTTCCACGCTTCTAGTGTCCAGGTCACTGTTTCTTTGCCTGTGGGCGGGACACCACCTCTGACGGCTCCCTCCCAACACACGCAGCACAGGAGTCCCTCACGTCGGTCTTCCGCACCTCCCCCTCCTGGTAAGTTGTACTTCTGGAGGCATTCACGGGGGGGGGTGCACTCGCTGGACACCTCGCCGCTTTTGCGGGCGTTTGACTTAGGGCTCTGGATCATGAGGTGGGCTGCCTCGCTGCCTTCTCCTGTACGCCTGCAGCTCTGCCTTTCGCTCCGCAGCTTCGCGCACTTCCCTCGCTGCACAGGGGGGGCTGGAGCGGGCGCCGGAGACTACTTCTCCCCGTTTGGCAGTCGCGCCTCGCTCACGCTGGGAGGCATTTCTGCCCCATGTCCGTTCCCCCTTCGGGGTCTCACCTCCTTCGTGCTGGCCGCTCCGATCGGCCGCAGGCCGCCCGCTGTCTCCTCGTTACTCCCGCCCGCAGCAGCCTCTCAGTGCTCACGCTTCGCGGGCGGGGGAGGGTTGGCGCTGCAGCCTGGCCTGTTTGCTCCGTCCTGGGCAACGTTGGTTTTCCTCGCGGGGACGGGGGAGTGAGTAGCTACTCCCTCTCCCTTCGCAGTAGGTTCACCTTCTGCCTGCTTTTGCCTCAGGCCTCCTCCGCAGCGGTGGCTGGCAGTCCGGCCCCGCCTGCCGTTACTCCTGCCCTCCCAGGGCTTTATTTTGCTGTCTTCAGGCTCTTCCGACGCGGGGTGGGCTCCCGCTCGGCTTCTTGCACCCCCGGGGCTCTTCTCAAGCCCCGTGGCACATCAAGCGCGTCGGGCACCTCCTCCGGGGGGGGGAGGCAGTCACATGCAGGCACTTCAGGATCGGGGTGGGCTCCCGACCATCTCACTTTCACCCCGGGGCACCTCTCATGCCCCGCGGGTCGTCATGTCGGTGCGGGGTGGGCTGCCGATCACCGTCTCTCGCCCGGGGCTCGTCACACTCTCCGCGGGCGATTAGGCGCCTCCTACCAGGGGGCGGATTTGACACAGGCACATGAGGTGCGGAGAGGGCTCCCGATCACCGTCACTAGCTCACTGCAGGCCCGGGCTCTTCGCATGCACCGCGGGCCGGTAGACGCGTCCTGCGCCTGCTCTCAGGAGGTGCCTTTCACACGGCAGCTCTCTTCCCCTTTTCCTCCATCTGCTGGGCTGCTGCACGGGCACAGGCCCCTCGTCGCCAATGTAGAGTTGGCGGGCGTTAGGCCCACATACTAGAATAAAGGATCACACAGACACAGTCAGTTGGGGTGCATAACTGGCCCAGAGCACGTGCGCTCGGCCCCTTTTATTGTCAGGGTCACCTGACTGGTGACGCCTGTGGTGGGTGGGTGTTTAGTGTGTGTTACAGCAGGGCAAAACACTAGAACGTATCCAGCCGGATACTACACTATCCTCCTCGCGCTGTCTGTGTACCCCAAGCTGTTCACGCTCTTGAGGCTGCCCACGGCACACGCAGTGTGCCCACTCAAAAAGAGCAGCCACTTTAGTGCCACATTAGGCACATTCCTACGTCTAGTTGTGGAGACCCCCCGGGGAGTCCCTAAAGTCTGGCGCAGAGTCCGCGTCACTTCCGGCGCATCTGAGGGTTGGGGCAAGGTACTTCTACCTGCCCCCGCCCAGGTGCGCAACGCCCATTGGGCTCAAAGGGCTTCAGCCCCCCCCCCCCTGGCATGTGTGTCAGCCCGGGCTGAGACAGCTTCCCGGGCACAGACACAGTTTTTGAGCTTATCGCAGCCGCATCCGAGTACTTCACCGGTCTTTAAAAGACCATTTACGTGTTAACGAGGCTTTGTTGTTTATTCACCCTTCATCTCCACTCTGCCTATTGCTGGAAGAATTAGCCTCCCCCCCCGCCGAAATTTTTTGTACCCCCCCCCCCGAAGTTTGGCACTAGCTTCTGCCCCAGCCCATGGCCGTCCTTTTAGTTCCTCCTGGCACGCTGTCCGGCAAAGTTGACAACCCTTACACTCTAATCCGCTTGTACTCGCAGATTCACATAAAACAAACATTCACAGGAACCGGTTTCGACACATTATTAATTTGTTCGTCATAGTTTTATCAAGAAATCTGTTCATGCAAATGTATTAGTCACTTCAACAACAAGCATTTGCAATGCAATAGGTCTCGCATTTATGCGAGTTTGAGCTATTGGCGTTGAAAATAACAATGCCTTTTATTTTTGTTTTTGTTTTAAAAAGATAAATAAAAGGCATTGTCATTTACAATGCTAATAGCTTAAACTCATGTAAGTGCGAGACCTATTGCATTGCAAATGCTTGTTTTAATTGCTGCTCACAATGAACTACAGAGCAGACGCAGTTTGCTTTTTTTTCCAAAAAATGAAGAGAAACCGGTCTCGTAACCAGATGGGGTAGGGGGAGGGTGCTGCAACCAGACCCATGTCCAAACTGTGATTGCAAGGAACTGGGCTGAGGAGAGGGCGTCTGTGGAGAGAGATGGTACAGAAGAGGTGAGAGACACTACCTCTAAGAGGAACTGGGCTGAGGAGAGGGCATCTGTGGAGAGAGATGGTACAGAACATATGTGCTACGGTGAATGAAGAGAAAGGACTGGAATAAAGACTGACAGCAGTGAGAGAGGAGAGTGGACAGAGCATCTAAGGAGAGACTGTTGTTGTATTCCTCTTAGGGTGTCCGTATATAGGTTTTCCTGTATCATGTCCTTATATAGGCACAATTCGCCCTGCCCTTATATAGGCATAAAATCCCCGTCCTTATTTAGGCATTAAACCGTGCACTTCAAATACAGGCATGGTCTCCGACATCCGTCCACCCTAACGTCACAACGAGTTCATGAAGAACAGACCCTTAGGCTTTGGGAGTTTCCCTAGCACAGGACTATTGATTTCTTCAAGGACTCATCTATTATGCATGAACCGTTATACCTTAGGGGTTCATTCATGACGTCTTCCGCTGTCCGATTCACGTCAATGCTAACATTCTGAGGTACCTCTCAGGTATAAATATACCTTCCCTAGCCCCTGTAAATCAGAGGAGACCTCGACTTCAGAGGAGCCCGTTTCCCGGCCTGACGCACTGAGAAGACGCTGTCATCCCTGCACGCAGAGAGTCCAGCTTCCAGTGATCTGACTTCCCTCGCGGGGTGTTGGAGTTCGAGTCTGGCAAGAGATTCCCACCTCTCTCATTCTTAAGGTATGGAGCTGACTAGAAACCTAGAGGGACTCTTGGCATACTAGGCATACTAGACTTAACATACTCTTAGTATACCATAGTAAGGAATACTTCACCTACTTCATACCTCTCCCTACACCTAGGTTAGGTACATTGGGGTAGAACTAGCTCAGAAACGCATCGTATGAGTACTCGCATTTTTAGTCTATGTTATTTATGTAAATGAATATCCACTAAAAGATCATGCTAGCGCAGTATTATTTATTTCTACTGCTTACGCTGTACATTATTTATCTTGAAAATGAAATTTGTACTTGTAAAGCGCACTTATACCCCCAAAGAGGTGTCCTGGCGCTGTACGCATACCGCTGTGGAACCCTTCCTGGCTTTTCCCTGTGAAATGTCCACTCCTGGGCACCCCCAGGGTGAAGCCAGGCATCCCAGCGCTGTTGGGGATGTTGTGGAGATTAAGCAAGCTATTGCCCAGAGTTGCAGAGTGGGACCCATGATTAGAATAGGCACCGAGGCGAGAATTATCAGGTCCGAGGAAATGGAGCCCAAGACCCGCCGAGGCGGGAATTGAACCCTGGTCCCAGGCCAGATCTCTGCATCAGGGTCTGCCGCTCTAACCATTGAGCCACACTGTCTTGTGATCGTAACAGCACATATTACTTACACGAGAAAAAAGACTGTTCAATAAATCTTTTATTGAAACGCCCGTCTATTCTTTCTGTGTAACTTTGAGGAAAACTAAGTATGCACGAGTGAGCTGAGTGAAACGGTTATCTATTGTTTCCACAACTCTGGGACACGTTCTGATTCT
>CAWUFW010032637.1:0-13557 GCA_963921515.1 Calotriton arnoldi | reverse complement strand
AATAATAATAATACTGACATTTATAAAGCGCTAACAGCTACCTCCATCAGAGGTGTCCCGGCGCTATAGCAGCAGGCAGCCCGCATAGATGACACAAACAGCAAGCTCCACGAAGTTATTCTAGACTGAAGAGCCACGTTTTCGCAGCTTTCCTGAAAAGTGGTTCCGAATCAATATGTTGCATGTAATTAGGCAGAGAGTTCCATAATTTGGACACCCCAGCCGTGAAAGATCTGCCGGCAAGCGAGCTTTCCTAACTCGTGGGGTGCAAAGCAGGTTTTGCGAATTGGACCTCAGTGAACGATTCTGCTTATAAGGGCGTAGCCGTTGTTTCAGGTAACTGGGACAATTGCCATGGATTGACCGGAATGCTAGGGTTAAGGCCTTAAACTTGATTCTTTTTGCCACCGGCAGCCAGTGCAGTTCTTTAATATGCGGAGAGATATGATGACGGAATGGAGCACGTCTAATCAATCTCAAGTAAAGGCCATTAGCATAGTTTAGCCTAGATGTCACAGTGGCATGGACTATGACCCGGCGGCATTTCTCCGGCAGCAGATGTAAAAATTTCTGCAAATTTCTCAGTTTGCTGAAACAGGAGGCTGTCACCTGCTGGATTTGGGCCGAAAAAGAGATCTGCCTCCCACTTTACTCCCAGATTTTTAACAGTGCCTGCTGGAATGGGCGGTGAGTCCATTTCCACCGGCCACCACAAATCCGATGCTGGTGGCTGGTTCTTGCTGAAGAACACCACTTTCGTTTTCTCAGCATTGAGTTTGAGTTTATTGTTATTCATCCAAAAGGCAATGTCTTTCAGACAGCCCTTGAAGCACTTAAAGGAGTCCTCTGACTGATCTTTGAAGGAAAACATCAACTGGGTATCATCGGCGTACGAAATCGCCTTCACATCCCAGTTAGCTATAAGTGAGAACAGTGGGGCCAGATAAATATTAAAAAGAAGCGGGCTCAGTGCTTACCCCTGAGGAACCCCACACCATAAATGCTTACCATCAGACTGATGTGGTTGTAAGGCAACCCTTTGTGTGCGAATGACTTCAGCCAGGCAAGGACTGTACCCCCAATGCCGATGTCCTGGAGTCGTTGAACCAGTATTAAATGGTCAACCGTATCGAATGCCGCTGATAAATCCAGGAGCACCAGCATAGCTGATGCCCCTGAATCTACCGCCATCCTCACTGATTCTGCCACCTCTAACAGAGCCGTCTCAGTGCTAAAACCGGCACAAAAACCAGATTGAGTATCATGCAGAATGCTGTGGTTCTCGATGAAATTGGCCAGTTGTCGCTGTACCACTTTTTCTAGCATTTTTGCTGGCGCTGGTAACAAAGAGATATGTCTATAGTTGTTCAATTCCCCTGGATCAACATTAGGTTTTTTCTTAAGTGGCAGGAGTGTAGCATGCTTCCACAGGTCAGGGAAAATGCCAGAAGTAAGAGAGGTGTTCCATATGTGAGACAACACATGAATGGAGTGGTGCGCCAACTCTTTCCACAATTTAGGGGGACAAGGGTCCTCCGGTGACCCAGACTTGCATCTCTGGATCTCTCCCAGCGCTTCCTGCTGGGAGATGGGAGAAAATTCCGAAAAGAAAAACTTAGGTTTACTTCTTTCAGTCACATCTGTTTTAACAGTCTCTGCTACCGCCGAAAAGGAATTATAGACCTTTCGAATTTTACTATCGAAAAAGTCGGAAATTCTTACGCACAGTGAAAGAGAGGGTTGTGTTTCGATCACTAATTCGCGTGGTTTAAGAAAAGAATTAATAACCTTAAAAGTTTCTTTACCCGAGTTGTCAACATTATCGATGCACATTGTTATATAGTCCCTCCTAGCCTCTCTCATCAATTTGTGGAGCTCTTTCAGTGATTTCTTATATGCCACTTTAGCCATAGCACCATAATCCACCCTCCACTGCATGCACAGCCATGCACTTAAAGCAGCAATACAGGGGGGGCGACCCACCTCCCGAGTCCTCCCCACTTGAAGATAGGTTACTACTCGACCCTATGGATAAGAAGGCCATCTCCCTCACATACAAAAAACTGATTAACAACCGACCTGACCCCTTGACACGCCTGCAGCAGCAATGGGAGATAGATTTGGGAGAGCTAGATGAGGATGATTGGCGAGACGCCCTGGCTTTGCCTAAAGAGGTGGCTATCCCCATGAGACTGCGATTGGTCCAACTTAAAATCTTGCACCGAACCTATCTCGCTGCTGGGGTGTTGGTCAAGATGGGAAGGAGGACCGATTCTTCCTGCCTCAGACACTGTCACCAGGAGGGGACCTTCTTCCACACAATTTGGGAATGTCCAGTAGCCCAAGTATACTGGAAAGCCGTCACCACACAATTAAAGAACGCAGGGGTAAAAATCTGACGATATCCCCGAAGCTCTGTTTGTTGAATATTTGGGATGCCACTGACCTCATTCAGACCGAGAAATCATGGGTTTCACTGGGGTGGGCCTTTGCTAAACGCAAACGCAGATGCTGTGTGGTAGAAATTGGGCTGCTGATATGGACAGAGCAATGATCGCAGAGAAAGATGTTTTTAAACATAGAGGATGCCCCCAGAAGTGGGACCGTAAGTGGCCTGCGTGGAATACACACAGGGGAGATATTTGTTTATCTCCAACGGTGGAATTGCACCGTGGCGAATCTAGATTACACTATTTGTTCAATGCTGTCGCAGATACAGCAGACTGATATGGCAAAGTGGTGGTGTTGTGTGTACAATAACATATGTATGCTTTGTATCTCAATGTAGTTTTTCTTTGGACGAAATGCATTGCTGTGCTTTTTGTTATGATCAATAAAAAAAAAAAGGTGGTCTCTTTACCTAGAATACTTTATCGGCTACAGAACTTCCCGTACCACATACCACGATCATGGTTCACGCAAATAAACGCCATCCATGATAAATTCCTATGGAATGGGGGAGCAGTTCGGGTGGCACTACAAACCTGTGCACAATCAACGTATTGCGGCGGCATCGCAGCGGCGGATGTATACTCTTATTACGCTGCCTCCCATTTATTAATCATAAATGAATGGTGGTATAACACACCAATGGACCCGGCGTTCGCACTGGAGCATGCAGCGATGGAGGGTGTCCCCCTCCTTCAGCTACTATACAGTTCACAGAGCCTAGACTTCCTGCCTCATGCCAGCAGAACAGCGGTTCGGCTCTGGAGGTATACTGTAGGGCAAATGGGGTGGCGTGGGCACCTGACCCAGGCGACTCCCCTATGGCATTGCACCCACCTGCGTCAGGTGGCGGCTTTACCAGGATTCCGCAAATGGGACCTGGTGGGCATATCCACACTTGGGGATGTTATGAAGGGCACTACTTTAAAGTCCTTCAAGCAGTTACAGGAAGAATTCCAATTGCATAAAACGCAATTCTATAAATACCTTCAATTGCGTCACGCTCTCACTCCCAAGATTCTCACCCTGGACAACCTTCCAGAATTTCACCCCCTTGAGGGCCGCCTTCTCATGGGAAACCTAGGGGCCCATAAAATCCGGCAGATTTATCAGACCTTGACGACACACTCCAGAACGACACTACACAAGACTAGAGGGGCGTGGCAGGAAGATATACCAGACTTAACGGATGATGACTGGGCCGAGGCCATAGCTAGTCCCCGGGGCGCGGCCATGTCCTCTCGATACCGCCTCATCCAATTCAAATACGTACACAGAGTATATTATACACGACTCTCTGGAGGATGGGGGTTATTCAATCCCCCCAGTGTTTACGCTGCGAAAGAGATGAGGGAACATTTATACATACGGTCTGGAATTGTACCGCTGTACAGCCCTTTTGGTGTAAAGTCTCAACTTGCCTGGGTAGGGTATTATCCTGGGATCTCCCATATGACCCCAAGATATTTTTACTACACAGCATTGAGGGGATGGGGGAATCGGTATAAACAACATCTGCTCTTCCTGGCCCTCACTATTGCTAAGCATGATATCGCTCAGTTATGGAAGGGGTCCTCCCCCCCGACATTAGGGAAATGGCAAAAAGAACTAGATAGATGCATGGGCGCAGAGATTGCGGTATTCCAAGCGAGAGGCTGCCCCCAGAAATACAGGAAAATATAGTCCCGATGGGCAACATATCGGGGTATCGATCTCCCCCCCTTCCCTCTCACATCCCCTGATGAGTGAACCTCTCCTCACTTCCTTGACCGCAACATGCCACACACTATATCTTATCAACGCCTATACGGGTACTCAAACATACTCACTAAAATGCACAGGTAATGGAACTGTCTGCGCAAAGTTTTTGTTGTTATATATGCAAACTGTAGTTAATACTGTATACAAGCTTGGTACTTTTGAACTATCTTATCTTCAACATGTGTATGTAGGGCTGCTGCCCAGATGGTACCATAAAAAATCAATAAAATATGTTTTCTCCCCCAAAAAAGTCCAAACCTGGTCCTAAACACAGTCTTCCATTCATCGCCCTGCCAGTCTTTGATTAGATGGTACATGCCCCAGAGATCTAGTTTGGTGAAGATTATTGCCTTCTCTATTTGATCTAGGAGAACCAGAGTTAACAGTAAAGGATACCAAATTTATACCGTTGTTTAGTTTATGGCTCAATGGTCAATACATGGCTGTAGCTCCTGCCCTTTCTTGGGAGTGAAGAAAAGTGGAGAAGCAGCCAGAGATTGAAGGGGGGGGGAGGGGGTGGTTTAAGTAATGAGCTAACGCCAGGGGAGCTCTTTGTACTTGCCAGAACCTTGCCAGAACCTCGGGACACGTTGCTGCCGCTTGCCGCTCGCCGCAACACCGCGAGATGGGGGAACTTCATTTCCCAGGTCTCCAAGCGGCTGACAACATCCTACGCGCCAGGAGGCGCATAAGAACCGGCGAGGCTAGCTTGAATCCAGTGGGTCCCTTGCTCACTTTGCCACTGGATTCAAGCTAGCCTGGCTGATGATGGCTGAATAGCCAGAAACCGGTCCCAGGATGCTTGTTTCCGGTCCAAGGAAGACATGGCTTGGCAGTTCGGGCTGGACTGTTCCCATGAGGCACAGGGTCAGACTGATTTGCATATGGCCATGTCTGAACTGGGGTGGTGGAGTGAGCTAAAGAATGATGATGGATTAAACCCAGATCAGTTGACTGGGGGTGAGTGTTTGATTTGCTCAAACGCTCCGTCCATCATCCCCTTTGGTATCGCTTTGTTCGCCCTAAGTTGGCAGGGTATGCCCAGACCTGGGTCCCTTGCTCACTTTGCCACTGGATTCAAGCTAGCCTGGCTGATGACGGCTGAATAGCCAGAAACCGGTCCCAGGATGCTTGTTTCCGGTCCAGGGAAGACATGGCTTGGCAGTTCGGGCTGGACTGTTCCCATGAGGCACAGGGTCAGACTGATTTGCATATGGCCATGTCTGAACTGGGGTGGTGGAGTGAGCTAAAGAATGATGATGGATTAAACCCAGATCAGTTGACTGGGGGTGAGTGTTTGATTTGCTCAAACGCTCCGTCCATCATCCCCTTTGGTATCGCTTTGTTCGCCCTAAGTTGGCAGGGTATGCCCAGACGTGGGTCCCTTGCTCACTTTGCCACTGGATTCAAGCTAGCCTGGCTGATGACGGCTGAATAGCCAGAAACCGGTCCCAGGATGCTTGTTTCCGGTCCAGGGAAGACATGGCTTGGCAGTTCGGGCTGGACTGTTCCCATGAGGCGCAGGGTCAGACTGATTTGCATATGGCCATGTCTGAACTGGGGTGGTGGAGTGAGCTAAAGAATGATGATGGATTAAACCCAGATCAGTTGACTGGGGGTGAGTGTTTGATTTGCTCAAACGCTCCGTCCATCATCCCCTTTGGTATCGCTTTGTTCGCCCTAAGTTGGCAGGGTATGCCCAGACGTGGGTCCCTTGCTCACTTTGCCACTGGATTCAAGCTAGCCTGGCTGATGACAGCTGAATAGCCAGAAACCGGTCCCAGGATGCTTGTTTCCGGTCCAGGGAAGACATGGCTTGGCAGTTCGGGCTGGACTGTTCCCATGAGGCACAGGGTCAGACTGATTTGCATATGGCCATGTCTGAACTGGGGTGGTGGAGTGAGCTAAAGAGTGATGATGGATTAAACCCAGATCAGTTGACTGGGGGTGAGTGTTTGATTTGCTCAAACGCTCCGTCCATCATCCCCTTTGGTATCGCTTTGTTCGCCCTAAGTTGGCAGGGTATGCCCAGACGTGGGTCCCTTGCTCACTTTGCCACTTGATTCAAGCTAGCCTGGCTGATGACGGCTGAATAGCCAGAAACCGGTCCCAGGATGCTTGTTTCCGGTCCAGGGAAGACATGGCTTGGCAGTTCGGGCTGGACTGTTCCCATGAGGCACAGGGTCAGACTGATTTGCATATGGCCATGTCTGAACTGGGGTGGTGGAGTGAGCTAAAGAATGATGATGGATTAAACCCAGATCAGTTGACTGGGGGTGAGTGTTTGATTTGCTCAAACGCTCCGTCCATCATCCCCTTTGGTATCGCTTTGTTCGCCCTAAGTTGGCAGGGTATGCCCAGACGTGGGTCCCTTGCTCACTTTGCCACTGGATTCAAGCTAGCCTGGCTGATGACGGCTGAATAGCCAGAAACCGGTCCCAGGATGCTTGTATCCGGTCCAGGGAAGACATGGCTTGGCAGTTCGGGCTGGACTGTTCCCATGAGGCACAGGGTCAGACTGATTTGCATATGGCCATGTCTGAACTGGGGTGGTGGAGTGAGCTAAAGAATGATGATGGATTAAACCCAGATCAGTTGACTGGGTGTGAGTGTTTGATTTGCTCAAACGCTCCGTCCATCATCCCCTTTGGTATCGCTTTGTTCGCCCTAAGTTGGCAGGGTATGCCCAGAGGTGGGTCCCTTGCTCACTTTGCCACTGGATTCAAGCTAGCCTGGCTGATGACGGCTGAATAGCCAGAAACCGGTCCCAGGATGCTTGTTTCCGGTCCAGGGAAGACATGGCTTGGCAGTTCGAGCTGGACTGTTCCCATGAGGCACAGGGTCAGACTGATTTGCATATGGCCATGTCTGAACTGGGGTGGTGGAGTGAGCTAAAGAATGATGATGGATTAAACCCAGATCAGGTGACTGGGGGTGAGTGTTTGATTTGCTCAAACGCTCCGTCCATCATCCCCTTTGGTATTGCACGATGGTTTAACCAACAATGCTCTAAACTGAATAGAGATCTGAAGGAAGCTTTAAAAGTTAAACCTAGAAAACGGGAAACAATTATAAGCCTTAGGAAATGCTATAAACAAGCCCTAAATGCAAGAAAAATAGAAATTAGAGAGATTGCATGGGACAACCTGGTCCAAGCAGCTGAGACCAAGAACTCCACCCTATTCTGGAAAACTATAGATCAACCCTTGTTTAAGGATAATTCATCGGCAAGGGTTGATACTATAGTTACACCAGAAGACTGGTTAATGCATTTTGAAGATATTTTTAACCCCACAAAACGACCCATTAAAACGAACAAAGAAAGAAATATCATTTTATTAAAAATTATTAAAATTGAAACTATCACTGCAATTGAGATTAGAACCGCCCTAAAAAATAGTGCAAGTGGGAAGGCTGCTGGCCCAGACGGGGTTCCGATAGATATTTTTAAACATAATGCTGACTTTTGGTCCCCCATTTTAGTTAATCTTTTTAACGCAATTTCTGATGGTGTGCTGCCCGCAACTTGGGCCGAAAGTGTGATTGTCCCTTGTTAGAAATGGGATCTCTGGTTGGCTAAGGCTTGCGCCAAAGCCAGGCAGAGACCAGCACTCTAGTCAGGGCGAGGGAATTACACGCCAAAGATAACCCCTGCTCACCCCCTTGGTAGCTTGGCACGAGCAGTCAGGCTTATCCCGGAGGCCATGTGTAAAGCGTTTGCGCACGCACACAGCCACAACATACCAGGCACACCACAAAAGGAACTCCACACAAGGTTATATCAAAAATAGCCTTTGTATTCTCATAACACATTAAAATAGTAATCACATAATATACATTGTGCCACCTGGCACTAGGTAATATCTACAAGGGATTATGTACACCTGACAGGGCCAACTGGACCGCTGTCAGAACCATCACAAAGTGAACTTAGTAAATGTAGGACACATCATAAACGTACAACCAGTAATCACTGGTAACCACTGTACTCAGCATCATCCTGTAACATAAACCACATTATGCACAGTATCACATTTAGGCGTGAATTACATTCTGCGCCAACCTCACCAGCATAAACACATTATGCAATCCTCTCAGAAGTCTAAACGCATTAGACCCTAACCTCCTAAGCATAACTCACATTAGGGGCATAACTCACAGTAGAGAATAATCTCACTAGCATAAACCACAGTATGCAAATAACCTCATACATAAACGACAGTTAGAGGCATAAAACAGGGTGCGTAAATCATAGTACATGAATCACATTTCCTAGCAGCACATAAATCACATTAGGGCCTGGTGCCCTATAAACCTAACAGTCCCCCTGGCCAACTGGCCTTCCCAAAGGGGCTCAAATGCCCTGTGTCCAAAATGTCAGGGCGCGCTGCCAATGCAGCAATATCCAAAAGAGCGTCATTGCGCTGGGGCAGAGGAGTGCATCTCACTCCTATCTCTCAAAACATGCCCCCAAAGAAAGGCCTAAACGTTGCAGCTGGCACCAAGTGCTGCGCAGCTGTGAAGAATAAGGCCTGGCACCACTGTGCCTTCCTCTCCTGTCCCACTCGGGGACTCTGCGCAAAACGTTGCAGCTGCCCACTGTTAGGCGGGGCAGCTGTGAGTAAACAAAGGACAGGCACGGGCACTGTGGTGCCTTCTGGACCCCCACTGGGGCCCTAGAAACAATTATACCCACATTGCAGCTGCCCGCGACGGCGGCGCAGCTGTGGCACTACCCATGAATGGGGCCCGGCACCTCTGTGCCCTCTGGACCCCCATGGGCTCTAAAAACAAAGATGCCCCCTCGTTGGAGCGGCCCGCTCTCTGCGGGACCGCTCAGGCACCGACAATGTGCCTCGACATGCCCCCAAGTCACCGGGGCCCTAAGCACTACCTCAGGGGGGGGGCGGGCACCGGCAATGTGCCCCGATACACCCCCCAACCAGTATACAACTGAGCCCCACTCACCGGGCTCTCTGCGGACTCCTCTCGCTTGCTGGTGCCCGCAGGGCTCTCCCTCACTTACGGGAGCCCCGCGCAGGCAGGCGCCGTCCTCAGGGAACGCCTCTCCTCTTCACCCGGGCCCGACCCGGGACTGCAACATGGAGACTGCGAGGTTCCGGACTTCTTCGGCGCTTCCCTCGGGAAGCCGGAAGTCCCACCTCGTGTCAGGCATCACGCCGTCTGACTTCCTTTCCTGCCGTGACTCGGGCCGCAGCGGTGATTTCTAAAAGTAGAACGCGGGGTGTGCTCCCGCATTTAAAAATAAATATAAAGTGGCCATGTGGGGTGGGCACCCTCGATTTAAATATAAAAATAAGTGGGGTGGGCACCCGCCGTTCTAGGCATCACGGGGGAATCCCTCTGCCGGGATTCCCTCTCAAAGGGGGCTGCAGCGCCGCGCTGCGCAGCCCAGTCTCTCCTGTTCTTCATGGGGAAATTAAACTAAAGCGCTTGCAGAGCGCTAAACGCAGACAAAGTCCTGCAGGTCCTGAACTACAAAAGAAAAAGTACAGCGTCCAAGCAGAAAGGTCTTCAGAGGTCAAGGGGCAATGCAGGGCCCAGGGAGGCAAGCCCTCCTGGCAGCCCCCTCTGGGCCCCAGCAGCAGCACGCCCCAGCAGGAATCAGGAACCAAGACTGAACAACATCATGGGGTCACAGCCCCTATATTTATATCAACATTTCCTTTGTCTGTTAGTGCAGGGCATGGGGGAACCAGATGCAACTGGTTCAGGGGGGATTTGGAGCACTTTGTTTTGCAAGCTCCTCTTCCCCTTTGTCAGGTGGGGGCTAGGTGATCAGACACCACAGGGGGCGGAGCCAGCATTGTACAGGGCAGGCACACTCCTATTCAGAGTCAGGGGATTACTCCTCCCACTACTCCCAGCCCAGGTGTCCTATTCAGCCCAGCGCTGACTCACCCTGCCCCTCCTGGAGCCACACACACCTCCCAGCCCCTGACACTCACAAGCCAGACATGCAATTCACATCAGGCAGGCAGACACATAGCACACAGAAATGCCAACTTCTAAAAGGGGCATTTCTCCAACAGTGATCATAAATCTGCGCACACCATTGCGCAGCATTTATTCTCACGAATTCATACGTACTAGACTTGACCACACTGCTCCTCTCATACCAGGAATTACCACGGACACACTTATCCCCAATGCATTCCTATGGGAGGGCAGGCCAACTTCACCAAATGTACACAGAGAGTGCACGCACTTTACACTGGACCACAGTGCTAAAGTGCCGAGAGGCCTAAAACCACCAACACCATGTCAGAACTTAAGGCAAAAAGTTTAGGGGTGAACCTGCCAAAAAGGGCCAAGTCCAACATCCCTATTTTTAAAAAAGGCAATAGAGCTAGTGCAAAATGTTACCGCCCGATTTCCCTCCTTGATTCCACATTTAAACTTATGGGCAGAATCTTGCTAGCCAGATTAGAATGCTGGGTTAAGGATAAAAACATTCTATCCGAAGCCCAATATGGCTTCAGAAGGGGAATCGGTACGGTTGAGCAGTGCGTTAACTTAGAATTGCTCATAGGGAAATGCACCTTAGCAAAAGCGGGTTTACTCCATCTCTGCTTTGTTGACCTCTCCAGTGAATTTGACCTTGTAAACCACACCATGTTATGGCAGACGCTGGAAGGGATGGGTGCCCCACACAATATCATTAGCCTTTTGTCGCAAATATATGTCCATCTAACATCAGAGATACGATATGGACAGAATGGGGAATGCACTACGCACTTTAGAGTAACCCGAGGGATCAGACAAGGATGTGTCCTTGCCCCCCTTTTATTTTCCTTGTACATCAATGGAATTAACTTCTTATTGCAGAGTTTAAAGGCTGATGCTCCTATCGTTGGTAAACGTGAAACACCAGTTTTATTATATGCTGACGATGCAGTCCTGATTTCCAGGACTGCCAACGGCCTTCAACTATTGATAGATAACTTTTCTAATTTTATGACCGGTAAAGACTTGGCAATAAATTTGTCCAAGACTTTGGTTATGACATGTGGAAAAGGTTAAGTCAAAAGTAGAACCCATTACGTCGATGGTGTACCAATTGAAAGGACATCAACTTTTTCTTATCTGGGGTTACTTTTTAATTGTAAAGGTATTTGGAATGCACATATTAACTTATGTAAATTGAAATTTTTAAGGACAAGTGAGGCTATTTTTAGATTTTCTCAAAGAATAGGCAATAAGCCAGTGCGAGAGATTTTAAAATTATATGGAAGCAAATGTATAGCAGGGGTATGCTATGGTGGAGCATTATGGGGTATGGCAGATACTTCCCCACTGCAAACTCTTGAAAATAAATTTTTACGGAGAGTGTTATCAGTTACCAATTCCACGGCTACCTATATCGCCCATTGGGAAACAGATGTACCTTTTTTAAGCAATATGATTAGTATGTCTGCTCTAACACTATGGTATCGAATCTGGATAAAGGACGAAACTCACTTTACTAAGGAAATTATACGTGATTGTCTCACACTCGACCATTGGAAGAAAATACCATGGCTACAATATATCAATGGTCTTCTTATTGAGTGTGATGTGAAATTTGACCATAGAGACCCTATGAGTATAGAGAATTATAGTAAGGGGGAGTTAAAAGGAGACTTTTTATATCCAGGGAAAAAAATAAGGGAAGCCGTGTTGTGTACCAAATCAAGTGTTAGATCATATCGTGAAGGACCTTTATTGTTGGGAACCCAGCCATACCTCATTTTCATTAGAAATACCCAACACAGATTTTATTTAACTAGATTAAGGCTGTGTACGCTGCATTTCCAGATAGCATTCCCAAAGATGGGTAAATGGAGCGCAAATCTGCCAAAGTGTTCGTGTGATGGTAAATCCGCCCAAAGCACTCTGCACTTTGTACTGTTTTGCAACTTTTATAGGGACTTAAGGAAATCAATTCTACGACCACTTTTTATCTCTAACAGATTGTACTCCTAAAAAACCGCTTTTTATTTTATTTGTAATTTAGAACATGTTTCGATATGTAATGCGGTTATTGCCTTCACTCAATTGGCCATTAAGCGAAGGAAGGAACTTTTATACTTGGAATCACTGGTTTATGAATCGGAATAGGTTGTATACTCTTTTTGTCGAAAACTTTATTCTATTTTAAATGCATTTTTAGCCTTGTACATTCTTATGTGCTGTAATATAAAATTAACTGACTGCCATGTTTGTACCTACATTTGTATCTAAATATGACTTTTTTATGGGGGAATATGGTCGTAGGAGGAAGTACTTTGGGGAAATAATTTGACTACTGAAAAATTTTATGATTATTTGTTTGTTTCTTATGAAGAATGCTTTTATGGATATATATTTATATACCGAATAAAGCTGTTTTGAAATTGAGCTAACGCCAATGCCAAATGTTCCACTATATAACTTTTTTAATGTTTTTTTTTCTGGTTCCCTAAGCGTGTATATCCGTCTACAAGGTATTGATGCCCCCGGAACCAAATCTATGTGGCAGTTGTAGTCTCTATACAGCGCAAGTTGGGAAGCCTTTTTTTTTGTCAAACGCTGCCTTATAAGCAGTGTGGTGTTCGGGTAGTGTTGTTAAGCAACAAACCTGGGAATTCACACATCTGTGCATAAGAAGTTTAGCAGGACCATTGTCAATGGGTAATGAACCAGGCTTAGGGGCCAATTCCGATCTGGGACGGAAATCTCTCCGACCGAGCCGGACCCGGAGAGATTTCCGACCGAACCGGACTCCTGCAGTCCGACCGAACGAGTATGATGCGGCCGTATGCTGCCGGACTCGATTCGGTCGGATTCCCATAGAAGTCAATGGGAGCCGGTCGTACGACGCGTACACGGGCTCCCATTGACTGAATGGGTACGTCGCGAACAAGGGCGCCCCCTACAGCGGGTACGCGTCGGTGCAACCCGCACCATACATGCATGTGTAGGGGGGACCCATGGGTCCCCCCTGTGTGCGACTCGCAAGGCTATGGGTGAGGGGGGTCCGACACGGACCCCCAAAGTCCGGCTCCGACAGCTCTTTGGAGCCGGACGGTACGAGTCGGTCGGGCTGTTCGAAGCGCGCATCGTACTTGCTCGGTCGGGTAACGTCTCCATTGCGTGGTGCGAGTCGTGTCCGTACGGGTCAGTCAGAGCGGTTCATACCCGGAAACGAGTCGGTCGGAATCAACGCGTACATTTGCATCGTACTAGCTCGTTCGGATAGCTGTACGAGTCGGTTGGTAAAACGCGCACGGCTCGTATTTTTCCCGGGCGAATCCCGCTCGGTGAGCTTCCGGCCGAGATCGGAATCGGCCCCTTAGTCGGGCAGTA